>MU385898.1:0-58291 GCA_022497145.1 Rostrohypoxylon terebratum | reverse complement strand
GCCCCCCCCCCCCCCCCCCCCCCCCCGCCCGCCCCCCCCCCCCCCCCCAAGGAGATACTATCTAGGTCCCTAGGATATCTCTGGAGTTTTGAAGGTGTGGTGGAGTGAAGGTGGCTGACGTTTATCAGACTACCTGCACCTTAGAGAAAGAACGGTGCCGTAAACGGAGCTTCGTGGGACTCTCCGGTGTATCGCCAGAAGTCAAAAATGGAAGCCGGCAGAAGGAAAAGCAGGTACCAATACCACACAACGATGTAACTAGCGGTGACGGGGTTCCAAGTTTGCTCTAGCCCTTTTCAACCTTTTCGACCTTTTCACCGTTTTCAAGATACAACATACAACACACAACATACAACATACAGATAGATCCCAAGAACCAGAATTAAGGACAGCAAATGCATAGGATGGGTCCAAGATATACATATAGAAGATGCAGAGACGCACACCGACATCTCCTATCCTCGACCACGACTGCCACCCAAGGATGTTGGCCCAGTCCTAGGTTGCCAGGTCGCCATTATCGTAGGTGTCGCCCAGTGTCGCCTCAACCCACGGCCGCCCACGTTTTTCTGCGAATAAGCATCCCTTACGACAACAGGTTATCTTGTTGGATACGTAATGACAATGTAATGGCATGCAAATAGCATGCAATAGATCAAATAGATCAAATAGATCAACTTTGAGATTTACTTAGCTGAGATAGTATAGGCCAATTCGCCCAATTCGCCTCACAGCTGCCATCTTTTGGTAATGGTAGACCGATTGGCGATCTCAGCAAGAACAGGGATTGTTCCCAGGGTTAAGAGGCACCAACCCAAGCGATCTCAAGCGAGTGGTGAGTGCAGGTGGGTAAAAAGAATCCACAAGAGAGGAAAGTCTGGATTGCTTGGGTCGCTCGGCCTAGATTTTAGAGATTTTAAGTGCAGGTAGCGCAATGCAGTGTAGCCAGCTATAGCAGGTAGTGTAGTTACAGCCCGTAGTACTAGTTGATAACCTTGCTAGAAGTCTAGAAGTCTAGAAGCTAGCAGCTGAGCCAAGGACTCAGCCCGTCCGAGTGGAAAATGGGAAACTACCCCCACATCAATCACGTCATTACTTTGTTTTTCCCAATAATAAACTCCCGACTTCCCCCACCCGGCTTTCCAGATGCCGGAGACCGCGAATTGATCGGTCTAAGTCGGCCGTTCTTGATTGAAAGATTGCCGTTGCCCATGGACCTACCTGCCAAGTGTGGCTTACCTACGTGGCTTTGATGAAGATACTATAGTAATGCTGCCAAGGGATGTCACCATTAATAACCTTGAAGTGAATGAGGGTTGAGATTTCCCCTACTAAGTAATCACTACAATCGCTTGACGCGCAACTAGAAAGGACTCTTTGTTAATACATAGGTAGGCATAGTCTCTACCATACCTATTTATAAAGGCGAGTGCAACTTCGAGAACCATTTTTCGGCGTGACAAAATATGCGAACTTCTAGTTCAACATATCCCTTGATGTCGCTATGACCCCGAGACTCTAAAGGTTACCTTCAGCAAAACAGCACTGCTTTGTCGTCAGACTGGTTGAGCAGCGATTATACATATAGAACCTTGATCGAGGTAGCTATGAGCTAGAGTATGTGTGCTGGATTCTCAACACGATCGAAAACGTGTGAGAGATTTTGTAGAAGTATAGCATGGAAGAGCAAATAAGGATCCATATGATATATACATAGTAGTTCTCGGGAACCCAAGCTCCAGTTGACTTTGGTTAATTTTATAGATCTTGGTGAGGCTCTTACCCTTGTCCACATAGTTAGTTTCTTTATGTTAGTCAGCCATGAAATGGTGAATTCTGAGGTGAACGGCTTCAAAAGTTGTTTTTTTATATAGATAAATATGAGGAAACTTCGACAGCGGTCTAAACAAAACCGGAAAAGTCGCAACGAAGCCAAAGAAGTATAAGCCAATGGTGTTCACGCGATGGTGATATTATTGACTATTAAGATATAGAAAATTCTGTGTAATATCGAGATCTCATAAATGACTTTGCAAGAGATTCTAAAAATGGAAGTTAACGACGGAACACAGTGAGCATGCACTGGCTACTTAAGGGTACTTGCATATTCAAGCCGCAATTTATGAGCCTGCATTGTCAGACCGCATCGTTGCATCAGGTGATCTGAAAGTACTGAGCGCTTGCATACAATTCCATGCCAACCGAGGCAGCCAAGGCGGCCTGCCTCATCTTAGGCTCCCAGGGGTGTCGCGTCATAGCAAACCGGGCGCGAAAATTAACGCTCAGATAATAATACAATAGTTCTTCAATAGACTATGACGTAAATACGAACCTAACTAAGTAAACAATAAGTCTTACCAACCTTTGGAATAATAAACTGAGTATTCGTATTATTGTTCGGAGGCGCAAACCTTAGAAGAGAAAAAGTAAAAGCTAGTAACTGGCCGATGCATTTAATTGTGCTGGCAGAAAAAAGCTTAGATGAGTCATAAGCAAAGACGCGCCAAGACCGGATGCATGAGAAGGAATTTTGGCTGGTATGGTTGAACAAGGCTGGGTGCTGTAGGCTGCCGAGTCCAGAAAATTTTCCTGGGCGCAAAGAAAAAAAAAAGGAAAAGAAATGGAATCGAGGGACACAATGCTGGGGAGTGGCAATCCGACAGGGATCTTCCAGGAGGCTGCTTTACGCTAACTCTGGGCCCCGCCATGTGTACCGACAAAATACGAAACCGAATAGTGGCCACAGTTCACTACGGTAAGGGGAGCGAGCGAACAGACCGCTGTAGCGTAGTGCGTATCCATAACACACGTACACAGTACTGTGCCTTGGTCGCTCGCAAGGACAGATCATCCTTGACACTTATCAATAGGAGATGCGCTTCTAGGCATGCGCAAGTTGAGCAAAATAAAAACCTTGTATCCGCGAGAATTGAAGCAACCCGACGTCGGAAACTATATGTAGTTTGGTGAGGTGATTGAGGGTAGATGTGCTCGTTAAAAATTTGATGATGTTTGTCACTCCATAAGACATGAAATGATAATTAACTGGCTAGGGACTCCCTGGAGAGGGTAGGGTGGTGGCATTCTCCGATTGCGGTTGCGGCTGGTACCTCCGAAACCACCGAAATGAGACCTACAATTGATCAGCGAGACGAGGGATCACCGCAGCCCAAACGAAGAAAGGGTAGGGGGAAAAAAGAAACAAAACGAGGTAAAATAAAATAAAAAATCTCAAGTAGGATAAGATGGCTTGACGGCTGAGTGCAACAGCAACAGAGCCCGACAATCCGCCATCTCGTTTACTCGTACATTATGGCAAGAGGATGGCCATTTGTTTGTATGTACGCGTAATACCTTTCCTTTCTTATTGTTTGGGATTTGAGAGTGTTTGGGATATCCATTCACGACGAGAACCGATTAGATGGGTAATACTGCAAAAGTACTGCAAAAGGTGAGCGAGACTAAGATGACTAGCGGCTAGGAGACGATAGTAAAAAAACCGAAAGAGAAGTGGAAAAAAGCATGAGAATAGGGGTAAAAGAGGAGGCATTGTGTGCGTTTCAGGGAGGGTAGGGGGTGGTTTAGAAGCCTTAGGGTGGCAGCAAACCAGGCCTTGCAGGGTGTGGTTGGGGTCCTAAAACCCCATTTCTGCCCACACCCACCCATCAAGAAAATTTTTTTCAGCGCCTGAACGGGTGGCTGTCGGTTACCTAGCCTAGAGCCCAGTGTGAGCTATTATCTGCGACACTGACTGACGATGCTCCCACTCCCAGCACTTCGTAGGTGGTGGATGTAGTTGGCCGAGTCATGCATTTCAGCACCCCCGGAAAGAGTCACGAGGACGTACTCAATAATTCGTCGGTTAGAAGTGTTTGGGAAACATTAATCGATGCTTTCGAATAGAAGTGATGTGTTGCTGGTAAGTTCGTATTCAGGTATTAATATACTGTGAATGAGAAAAAAAATGTAATAGTGATGCGATGTTTGCGAGACGCGTAAGGTTTGAATGGTGGAAAAGGTGACAGTGAGGAACATTAAAAGACATGGTGAGAACTTAGAGCGATGAGCGAGGAAAGAAAAAGATTGAGGAAGATAAAATAAGGGGCAAGCAACGAGACATGATTGGACGGATTGATACTAGCGTAGCCGCTAAGGGTGGGAATCAAGGAGCATGTTGTGGGTTTCCGCCACACTGGGGCGTCCCTACCAAAAAAATCAAAGCACACGTACACGAAGGCGCTTGCTTCAAAAATTATAAATTGCACGGCTTCCCCTCTACCTCATGTTTCGAAAAAATTCTTGCCCGCGGAAGTCCCGACCCGAAGGTCCCCCTCTCTCTTATCTCCTCAGCCACAACCATCCACAACCCACCAGCCACCCGTTTCTTGCCAGCTGCTTGTACGCACTGACAATCGATACAACGTCTGGCAAACTAATTTTTATTGTTCCTTCCCTCATTCAACAGCGTCACTGCTTGTTGAACCCCCACCTTGCTCTCTTGACACAGTGATTTGATCCCAAGAGAGTACGTACCTTCCTCTGGCCTTGTCTCCACATAATAAACCTGAACCTGAACCCTCAAACCCCCCACATTATTTCCACGGTTCTCCGATCAACATCTTGATCTTCCATTCTGCATCATCACAATCAATTGTGCACTGTCATTTAAACCATCCTCCACGTCTCACTTGGACACAGTCAAGTGGTATTATCTCGTTCATCTTCGCGTTTGTCAGCTAAATCAATCCAGGAGTTGACAGCCGCTAAAGGTTTATCCTTTGTTTATTGTCGCTCGCCTACTCTAGGACTCGAGAAGTCGCATCAAGAAGAAAGCCACCCAACATATCTCCATTCTTTCCAGTATCCACGCCGCACAGGTCACGGTGCAGTGTAAGACAAAAACAAGATAGACCAACAATAGAGTCGAGTTGAAAGAAAAGAATACCGAGGTTGAGGATTTACCTTCCCGATACCGTCGTCGCTAGATACCGAGTACCCGCCGTCGTCGTTGTCGAATCCTTTACAAGATACCTCGACCACGACTGCACTCGAGCATCTTGCACTTCGCATCCGTGGAAGGAAAGCTTACGACCTTCTACGATCTGATACCATCGAGAAGTGATCCGTCTTTGACATCTAAGACCTACGTTACGTGTGTGTGCCCTTGGGTCGATTGATCGAAAGATTTATCCGACCTTATTGATCGTACCAGCCTTTTCGTGTTGGGGAGACATTTACTTGTTTATCTCCTACACACCCTTTGGTAAGGCTGATTCTTTTCATTCTCGTCACCAACCCTTGCAAATCTTGATATTCGAGGCGTAGACTAGAGTTGTAACTTCGGTACCATCAGCATCAGGTACCTGAGTATCGTTGTTGACACTGGCACCTACCCCACCCCCGCACCTGCACCTTCACCTACAACACTCAACTCGCAAAACACCATTGTTTGGTAGCCCCACCTTACTGATTCTAGCGTCAACTTTCATTTTGTAAAAATATTTGAGAGTGTTCTGCCTGCACTCAAAACCTTACCTTCTATTTAATTTTTCCTCAGTGTGCTTTCTCCGACATCCAACCTTCCTTGCATCTACACAAGCTCACTTCACCTTTTTTCCCCCTCCTTAATCTTCACCACGCTCCCTTTTGCACGCTTTCACCAATTTATCATTCCGCGCGCATTCATCTCGTACTTCTTTCTAACATTAACTTGGTAGAGCAAGTTTTGCGACCAACCTCAATCGATTCTTTAATCCTTTGAGCATCCGTCAACGAAATGGACGCAATCCAGACTCACCCGTCTACTGCCGCTCAGGCAAAGGCCTTTACTGCGCCTAACTCATTCTCCATGACCGGAGGTGTCGGTGGCCTTACCCCCCCCTTTGACGCCGACAAGGTTAATGGTCGCCCCCAGCAAGTGGCTAACGGTACTGGGGTGACTCCCGCTACACCCGCTGCCACCCCTGCTGCTGTCCAGGGCGGAAGTGGTTTGACACCCACTCTTCAGTATGTATCGCTTGTACCTGATGGGTGAAACCTAGTACTTACAATGCATATCAAGGAACATTGTGGCAACCGTTAACCTCGAGTGCCGTCTTGATCTTAAGACAATCGCTCTCCATGCACGCAACGCGGAGTACAACCCAAAGGTACTACATACCTATCAAGGATTGTAGATTATTCAGTGAACTTTTGCTAACTGGCATAGCGATTTGCTGCTGTGATCATGCGCATTCGTGATCCTAAGACTACTGCGCTCATTTTCGCATCAGGAAAGATGGTTGTTACTGGCGCGAAGTCTGAGGACGATTCAAAACTTGCTTCGCGCAAGTATGCCCGTATCATTCAGAAGCTCGGATTCAATGCGAAGTTTGCAGACTTCAAGATCCAGAACATCGTTGGTAGCTGCGACATCAAATTCCCAATCCGTCTCGAGGGTTTGGCTTCTCGCCACCACAACTTCAGCTCTTACGAGCCTGAGTTGTTCCCTGGTTTGATCTACCGTATGATCAAGCCTAAGATTGTGCTTCTGATCTTCGTCAGCGGTAAGATTGTCCTCACCGGTGCCAAGGTTCGTGAGGAGATCTACCAAGCTTTCGAGATGATCTACCCTGTCCTTCAAGGTATGTGCCGCATCCTAGTTCGAAATATAGTACTTACTAATATTATCCAGATTTCCGCAAGGTCTAAAGGCGTTGGCTTCTTAGTCCGACTCTTACTCAAGGCGGGTATCATTTCTCGGGCTACATTAGATGTCTCATCTTAGACTACCGATGGGACTTGTAAATTACATTACGATTTCACGATTATCGTCTTCACGAACCAACACACGATCATTTAGGCAGGTCATAGCCTAAAACATGCTCGTCTTCTGTACAATTTGCATTTCGGACACTGCATGGCAATGGCGTTAACAAAGGGAAGGCCCTTAAGGAAGGACGAGGCTGAGATTATGGGAAAAGAAAAAACAACAAAAAAGAATGGTAATCGTTTCTACATGAGATGGATTGACGTCGTTGATTCATAAACGGTACTTTCCGATGGCATTTTCCGCAGGTCGAGGGGGCCGTCTTAATCTGGCCATGGTGGAAGTAGTGTTGCACAGTTGATGACTAGGTGCACACAAGGTGGTTGCTATGCCGGACGTCGGTTTGGTTCCTGCTGCTTTTTCGAGAGCAGTCGGAGAGGCGTGTGGGTTCTCGAGAAATTCGTCCCACGCGCCTCATGAAGGGTGATTTTGGCAGTTAGCTCAGCATGATCCATGGTCAATAGTACCTGGTTTTCTTAGATGATCGTTCTGCCTATCTTGTTTTAATCGGCAAGATATGGTATGGCTGGCATCTGAACTTCGCACGGATGGGTGTTTCCTAAGGTTATTCCTTAGGTAGAGTTCCTAATTGCATCATTTTCCCCTTGCTTTGCATATCTTCTTGTGACGGTTCAGTGACACGATTCTGATATATCTTGATTGAAGTGAGACGTATTAATTACTATCTATTCTTATTGAATTCCTCTGCAAGGATGAACCCTGGTTCCCCTCCTCTACTTCCGTCCTGTGTTACTATGGACGTCGCGACAACGTCTGCCACCTTGAACTTCCATTTCTCTCTAAATTCTACAGGGCAATTACCCATGATACAGTCCACTACCCTGTCACCAATGATTGGCAAGAATTTGAAAGCGTGACCGCTACCGCCAGTCGCAACAAAGAGTCCTTGCCAATATGGGTGGTAGTCTATTATCCAGTCTCCCGATGCTGTATCAGTATACCAGCAGAGGCGAGTCCGAGAGAATGGCCGGTCTCGCAACTCGGGCCAGGGTATTATCCTTCGTAGGCCCTCCCGTAGCGACTTCTCACCCTCCTCGGGGATCGAGAGGGAGGTGTCGTCGAGGTGTGTGAACGGTTGGGAGATCGGTTTCAACGGCGACTTATCGGATCCGGGGATCCCTAGAGGGGGGATCGAAGGCGTCTTGGGATTTAGGTATCCGAATGCGTGTCTTGCGACCTTGAGGACGCGATTCCGTGGGGGAATTACGAAGATGCCTGTTGTTAGGTTCAAGATCACCGGGATGTTCTCTAGTTTCTTCTGTTCTTCTTCGGTCAGATCGACATAGCCGAGGACTTGGCCTGTGGCTACGGCTTGCGACGAAAGGTCGATCAGTGTAGGCGTCCAGGCGCCGGCCGCGGCGATCACAAGGTCAGCCGAGATCGTGGTGCCATCTTTCAACCGTGCTCCGGTTACTCGTTTCTCCTCCTCGTTCGTCTCGAGACGCTCGACTGTTCCGTTAACGAAGGTAATTCGACCAGTTTCAACAACTCTTTTATAAAACCACTCCATACTCGCTTCGGCGTCCGCCCAACCACTTGCGGCGTTTATGTATCCCCAATCAGCGAACTCGCCAACCCCGGACACCCGAGCGAGACTACTGGGCCTAGCCATCAAGCGCACGGTATCTAAAGGCCGACCCTCCGCTTGCGCCAGCGCCAAAGCGTTCACCCAGCTCTTCTTCGCGTACGCGATGCCCGTGGGCGAGCCATCCTCCCTCACCAACGGGCCATCATCCGCCGCCAGTATAAACCCCGACTCGGTATACCTGCCGTCCCGACCGAGCTCGGTCTCGCGCCACTGCGCCTGCGCCTGCGAGGCGAGCTTGGCATAGCTCGGGTCGGCGTAGTCGGGGCGGATGATGCGGGAGGAGTCGATGGAGGAGGCATCGCGGGACGGGAAGACGCCTGGGTCCGGCGAGCGGTCGACGATCGTGATGCGTGTGCCCGCGAACTCGGGTCGTTTGGTCAGGGCGAAGGCGGTGCTGAGGCCGAAGACGCCGGAGCCGATTATGAGGATCGTGGAGGGCGGGGCGAAGGGCTTGCGTTCGGGGTCGATGGGCGTCTGCGTTATGTCGGGGAGGATGTGGGAGGGGCAGGACAGGATGTCCTTCATTGGCAGCGCCGAGGCCATCGGGGGTCGTATTTCGGGGGCGGTTGGGGATCGCTTGAGGATGGTGACATCCGATGGTAACAGTTTAATATTAGAGAAGTAGTATATACCTAGGTCTTAAGCTAGGTACCTAGTTAATTGGAGCGATGGCCACACATGTGAGACTCGGGAGTCGACGAGGGTGAGATGGGATATTACTCTCGGCTTTTGATTTTCATTTATATACGCTATCTATTACTAACTTCCGATTCTTGTGTCTGGGCCGATAGGGAATAAGACTCTTATGCTCCACTACTTGGCCTATAAGAGATTATGTAGATCCACTGGTTTGATTAGAAAAGGGCGCTCTTGACTGACGACGCCGTACGATCGGAGACCCATCGGTTTTTAAGTCGTTTAGCAGTAGCGAGCGACCTCCAGGGCTGCTGCCCGTCTGCGTAATAAGTGCCCATTGAACTGTCCGGCGGGGTAGGTGCGATAGGCGCTGATATGATACGCGATAGGTACAGTGCGTTTAAAATCTAAAGACGGTGACGGACACTGTAATTTAGCCTTAGGTGCCTTAAGGCTTAGGTAACTAGAAATCGACGGATCTGATCAATTTGACCAATCTCACCTCTCACCTCTCACCAATCTGCTCTGCTAAATGCACTGCTGGAACGCGCTTCTATTAGTACGTACCAAACAGAGTAATAAGACATAAGTCATTCTTCTCATAACCTTCTCAAAACGTTCTCAACTCCCACTCCTTTTGATCTAGCAAACAACGCGATAAAGACGGTATTTATAGAATGCGATATCCCACGTAGCCCTAATTTTGGCCTTTTCCCTCCCTTTTCCTTTTTCGATATGTCTTCTAAGAAGAAAATCGCCGACTTCCCCGACCTCGAGGCGAAACTACAGAAGCCATCGAAACAATCCGCTTTCGAGAAACAGAAAGCCGACGCCGAGGCAAAACGAAAAAGGGAAGCTGCCGAGACAGCTGCCGTATACGAGAGTTTTGTGAAGAGCTTCGATCACGATGATGACGATGACGATGCCGGTACTGTCCCTGACCAACAAAACACGTTCGGTGTCCGTCAGCAGGGAGGTTTTTACGGTCGAGAAGGAGGTCGAGCCCCGCCACCAAAGAGGCATTTCGGTGCTGGGCTTGGTGCACCGTCGGTGTTGAAGAGTGGTCCTGGATCTCTGGGGCCTGCGCCGACGTCGTATGTTAAGAGAAAGTTCGAGCCAAATACAAGCCAGCAAGGGTTCAATAGAAGAGGCATAGACGATACGAGAGGTCGACTCGGATTCCACGATGACGACGATAGCGATCTTGGCCGCGCGCCGAAGCCGAAGGGGCTTTCGAAGGTATTTGATACGAGCGACGACGAAGCCGACGCGAGAGCTCGGGATTTAGCTGAGCAGAAAGCTATCGCGAAACCGACACTGCGTCTTTCCAACCTTCCGCCGCAAGCATCGCCTGCAGTTATCAAAGCTCTCATGCCACCAACTTTAACCATAGAAAATGTCAAGATCCTACCGCTTAGCGCCTCGGGGACTACTACGGAGAGAAAATCCATAGCAGCAATTGTCACATTATCAAAAGAGACACCCGCAACCGATATCGATGCTGCGGTCAGCTCTCTACAAAATCGATATTTAGGCTACGGCTTCTATCTTTCCTTACATAGACATCTATCGTCGGCTGTAACATCCACTGCGGCTGCATCAAGCCTCACTTCTTCGACGGTTTCTCAGCCTTTTGGCGCAAAACCTGTTTCCCAGCCTAACAACAACATCCCTCACCATCCAGGTGGATTTCAACGCGGATTTGCACCACCAACATCCTATGATTCCGGCGGAGGCCCAATAAACCGAGTCCTCTTACACGTACCGGTCCAAGCACCAAGGGATATCAAGCAACTTCAGCTTATCCACAAAGTCGTCGAAGCAGTATTAGCGCATGGCCCAGAATTTGAGGCCCTGCTAATGTCACGGCCCGAAGTACAAAGAGAAGAGAGATGGGCATGGCTCTGGGATGCGCGTAGTGAAGGTGGAGTTTGGTATCGGTGGCGGTTATGGCAGGTTATTACCGGCACCGAAGTCAATGCTGGGCATAATAAGAAATATCTACCGCTTTTCGAAGGCAGCCATGCTTGGAAGGTACCAAAGAAAGATTTGGCATTCGAATACGCTACTGCAATCGACGAGTTTGTGTCTGATCCGGAGTACAACTCGTCCGACGAAGAGGACTATGAAGATGAAGGACAAAGGACAACAGACAGGGACAGCGATGAAGTCACATACTTGAATCCACTCGACAAGGCGAGATTGACGCACTTACTAGCTCGCCTGCCAACAACGTTAACGAAGATTCGTAAGGGTGATGTGGCTAGGGTAACCACCTTTGCAATCACTCACGCGAGTCGTGGAGCGGATGAGATAGTGGATATGATAGTGGCTAACGTAGTCAAGCCATTCTCACTAACTTCAGCAAACCCCGAGTACAGCAAAGCCAGCAAGGACTCAGAAGGTCATGGCGAGTCGCACAGCTCGACACCTTTCCCTGAAGACACTGGTACGAAATCAGGCGATGTTCAAGACACAAGCGCCGCAAGTCTCATCGGTTTATACGTTGTGAGTGACATCCTCTCCGCCGCTGCGGCAAGCGGGGTCAGGCACGCCTGGCGGTTCCGTCAACTATTCGATGTAGCCCTCAAAGATGGCAAGGTTTTTGAGAACTTGGGTCTGATGTCAGAACGTCTTAATTGGGGCCGGCTTAGAGCAGATAAATGGAAGCGAAGTGTTAGACTCGTCTTGAGCCTTTGGGAGGGATGGTGCGCGTTTCCACACGAGACCCAGCAGCTCTTTAACGATACCTTCGAGAACCCGCCTAGCGCAAAGAAAGAGGAACAAGTTGACGAAGTTGCTAAGAAGAATAAGTGGAAGACCTTGGAGACGGGTGGCTCGGGTGTCGTCCAGAGCGAGGGCAGAGGATTCATTCCGTTGTCCGCGAGCTCGGAGGCGCGTAATAACGACGAGGTCAAGGGAGAGACAGGTGACATGGATGGCGAGGATATGGACGAAGATATGTTTCTGGACGAGGAAGATCTGGACACTGATATTGATGGAGTTCCAATGGATGATGACGAAGGTGGAGAACCTATGGATGAGACCGGCCCAGGACAGGTGGAACAAGATAAGCCTACTAGCACATCCTCGGAGATCCCTACCGATGGAGATGAACGGAAACAGGGCGGAGAAGAACCTGAAATAAGCACAGAGTCTAAAGAGAAGGTGGCTGCTGCCCAACAACCTAGGAGACGAATGAGGGCTGTGGATATGTTTGCTGACTCCGATAACTCCGATAACGGGACATGACGGTATAACACGGTTAGGTGAAGGAGGTGACCTTACTTAGCAAAGGAACTTTGCTACCTTGATATACGAGTCCTGGTGGAGGAGTCATGTATGAGCTACACCGAGGACGCGATCATCAGATACTATATAACAGTTGTAAAAAAGGACAGCATCTGCGAATTATGAGTCGTCGATACCAAATAGGAGGGCAGATACTCCATATCAGCTGAGGCACAGAGTCTTCCAATAATAGAGCTCGAAGCATAATTATTTGGTCTCGTCAACTCTGCATACTCGCCGAATCTCTTGTCGAATGTTCTGATCTATCATCTGTGGACGATCTACACTGCTTGAGATTTAGAGATGGCATGGGATGAAAGTCAGCTATGAGCAATTGCGTCATCATGTTCCCAATGGTGTAAAAATATCTTTTAACCGATTGCAGCGAAAGTCTATTCTAACGACAGGCGAGCCTGTCATTTTATATCTAGTACATGCCGAGACACGACGCATCTGTGGATCATTTCCTTCCAGGAATTGATGATATCAGCCATGACTGTCGTCTATTGTATTTACATCTTGAAAGAGGCATACATTCTATTCCACATACTAGGTAAGCAGCTAGGTACCCAGGTACTTGATCAATGAATACTGGCAACTGCACTCGCTCAATTTGCAATTTTCTCATGAACTATATGTACAAGCACTTCCCCCAGGAATTGGAAGGTTTTGAATTAACTCAAGGAAGCCTCTCCCGCTAAGGTTCGAGGCGAAACTCTAACCTTGTGCAATTGGTAATCAGATTGATCAGCAGATGCTCAATTATTGTAAGATATTTTGCATGTGAGCATTAAAGGAAGGCATATTGGGATGTGAAGGGGTATGGTCTTGATGTTCACTACTATGAATAATCAATTATAAGTATGTAACAAACCACAATAATAGTCTTATCTTGACTTAACAGATCAATTACCTAGTTCTAAGTATGATTAGGTACCACACAATATTTAATAGATAAGTCCACAACTCGGTAGGATACAAGTGCTCGGCTCTGATCTCTTCATACATTGTCTACATAGACTTTCCAAGTTTAACATGCCTTCCAATAATATTCAGACTCAGGCTTGAAAATTTATGATTGAGTTATCATTACAAACCATACATGCCTGCCTGCCTAATTGCCTACACACCTGACAAGGCATGTGAGCGCGTTATGTAATTATTCCCCTAGAAATATAGTATTATTAAGATTCAAATATAGTGTAGAGAAGACAGGTGCCTGTAGATGCAATGCCATTTTGATATGTGTGTAGCTTCCCCAAGTTTTTGATGTTCCCAAGGATACCGAGGTACATACTCCCAAGAAATTCAAAGCTTGGCTTACCACATGTAGGTAGAGGTATGCAGGAAGATACATTGTGAATAATATCCTCCTCAGACTGTGCGAAACCCGCCAATTGTAGTAGCGGCCTCTCATGGATCTGCATATTTCTCAATCTCTAGAGATTCTAGAAATACCCCGGGAAACGCGAGCCAATGTAGATAGATATGTATGTATGTTCTAGCTAGACAGCCCTATTTATTTTTATCTTGCCTAGGGGTTGCAACTCGGACCAGATCTGTGTATTACTTCGAAAGGTACAAGTACTTATGTATGCCAAGTCTGTCATACACTAAGACGCTACTACCCTAATAGGATAAGTTGAGCGGTGTTTACAGAGTAAATAAAAGTTGATTCAGAAATAAAATGGAAAATGTACACTTAAATTGCTTGTTCGCCCTTGCTTGTCGTCATTGAAAGTTTTATCATAAATCACAACAAGTTTCAATAACCATCTGGTCTAAGCTATGGCTTGCCTGCTGCCTGCCTGCCTAATAAACGACATGTCAATTTACCTATCTTTAAATTTCAAGATCGGTTTAGATGACGTATGTTTACAATGTGGCGCGACTTTAGTTTCTGGAAGTTGCGGGCTGAGGGGATTTTACGATGAATTATAAACGAAATTCAAAATTCTCTACTGAAACTTACTTCAAGTCTTAAGGCATAGCTTGTGCTGAGCCTCGCTGTTTACTATTTTCTCCAGCTGTTCAAAAACATCATTTCTGGAGAAGCTCGGTAGCGTTACGTAGCAGCGGCCCCACGTTTTTTTTTTACTCAAGTCCAAGCGTCCAAGCCTGGAGTTCACTTATTTTGCGGCGTTGCCCCTCTTCAGCCCCTCCATCTAAAAAGTTCATCAAATCGAATTCAGCGATCATTGGATGTAAATGATACGCATCTCTCTGCAGGACCCTTTGCGTTCCCGTACTTCCCCCGTCTAGCGCGGTCTGCAAGTACTTACCGACCTAACGCGTTGCACCTAGTACCACTTCTACCAGTTGCCAGTCTGCTATCCTACCTACTAGGTAGTACCTTGTCTACATTGTCTACATTGTCTACATACTATGTACCACATGTGCATTCCCTACCTTGCTCTAGGGTGTACATCAGTACTTAGCCTGGTCAACCCCCTGTCTCTCTGGTAGGGGAAGTGAAGGATCTAACTTGAAGTCAGCACCATTCGAGCAGACGCAGCCAATCAAAACTTGCTCGTTTTGGGAAACCCCCACAGACAACACGACACTCACCATCCCAATCATCTTTCACTTCTGCTAAGAGAGCATACCAAAAAAACCCTTTGACTCTTTTCCTGGACGAGTTCAGACCACCGGATGTCTCTGGTTTGAAATCTTATTCTGGTGGGACCTAAACTTCCTTCATTGGAAGAAACGGCTTTTGTCACTCGGTGCAACGACGAACAGGAGAAAAAAACCAAAAAACCCAAAACCAAATATTACCAAATACCAGAAAGGCCAACAGCAAGTCCCGGGTTCCTGGATGACTGAGCAATCTAACAAGTCACATTATCTATCAACTTCCACTTGCCGGGAATATATAGCAAATCTCCTTCACTACAAGCACCCTCTCTGATTTTTTACGCATTATATATACGATTCCCCTAAATATTCTCTTAAAACTTAACATATTGACGTCTTAGAAATTCCCGGTTCTCTGGTTGGAAATACCTTACTTACCGCCCGTCTAGACCGCAAGACCGAGGCTTTCCCGGAGTACGCATCTGACAGTCTTTGCATTCTGCCCATTCTGCCCATTCTGTCAACAGCCTCGATTCGAGGAAGAGGCTTACCCATCTTGGTATTCCTGCTAACGTTGTTGGCTGGGGACGTTACATGTGGGAAATCAGACGAGGAACACTTACCTACACCCTCCCCCCTTCCCCTCCCTAACCGTGGACAATCATTCTTCCTTATCGATCATCACAACAGGCAAACATACCGTCCAAGTTGACCCAGTCCTTCGGCGGACTCCTTGTGAAGGAATCGGACGTAACTTACATTACATCCGTCTACCATTCAACTTCGTCGACGTTTTGACGTTTGAGAACCATAGCCATAACGCCTCCCGAGTCGCTGTCTCCAAGTCTCCAAGTCCCCAAGTCCCCAAGTCCCAAAGGGCGCACGTTTTGAGCCAAGTACCGTTACTCTGCGCCGTCGAATTCCTTAGCCCGTCCTACTAGGTACTCCGCGTTGACTTCGCTCCAATTTCGCCTCGATCTTCACTCGAGCCACACCGGATTGCGACCATAAACTGGGTAGTTTAAACTTCATTCGCTTTCCCTTCATACTTTCCAGGGATTCATCGTCATTAGAAGCCCCATTATATAGACTTCACATTCACATTCACCTACATACCCGACACTCTACCCCTATATAGTAACCCAAGCTTCTGGTACGTATAGGCTTATTCAAGGCTCTTGTGGGACCTTGAGTGTCCGCTTTTAGGTAGAGTTGAGAGTCATTCTCAAGGCTCAAGTTGTACGAGGACAGCCACTTTCATCTTATACCGAAGTACCCATTCAGCCTTTTTTGGGAGCACGGCACACAGGAAGCGCAGCTATCACTCGTGCGTATCAACGCCTACGAGAGCGACTTTAGTGCTGATCTCTGCGCCCATTGGAACCCCCATTGGAACCGACTGGGATTTCGGCAGTTGATCTTCCAAGTAGAGTTCGAACTGGCAATCTTGGAGACTGTTATCTACGATCCTCACATGGTCAACGGTTTTCCATCTCATTGCCTTGGTGCGACCTGAGTCCTTGTCGCGTTGGCATCTGCTCGTAATATCGCCCAAGATGCCTATGATTAATGGACAAAAAATGGCTTGGTATGTTGAAATCCTTTTTTCCTTTTTATTTTCATTATCTCGTCCTCTTTAATTTACGCGGTGCTTCCTGAACGGTTTCGGAAGGCTGCATGTTGTCGCGCTAAAACTTTCTTGACGCGCTTCTTCTGGCAAACCATCTCTGTTTGATCGTGGGAGGTCGTGTAACTGACATGGCTGCTCGATAATTCGGGGAGAATTGGGGAGAAGGACGGACTGAAATTGATGTCGCTAACATATCATCGCATCTTCTAGCGAGCCGTGTATACGGGGTCATCGTTCGACGAAGTGCGCTCATGGAGGAGACCGTATGTTGGTGCCCGTTCGTAAACCTGGTCGACCTCTTAGTACGTGTCCCCATCCACCAGGAAAGAGTTGTCAATGCCGTAGTGTGACAGCTGCTATCCCAAAGGGCAGTACCTGTCGTTGCGGCGGTTCCCAGGGGATTAAGACGAATGGTACGCCAACACTCGTCAAGGCCGAACCGCCAGACAATGCGCCGTTATCACCTGCAAAGCAAGCTTCTTTTCGAGTCCAAAAGCCAGCAGCGAAGCCAACTCGAAAACAGTCGACGGACGCATCCGTTGCGCTACAACGGATGGACGCAAATAACTTGAACCTGCAGAATGGTGCTAGCGAATACCTGGCGTCTAACGGAAATGCAAATGGAAATGCGAATGGGAACGGAAATGGAGTCGTCCATTCTAATTGGGGGAGCTACGTCCAGCCTCTACAGAACGGAGCCAATCCGTACTCGACATACCCATCGATGACTTCACGGTTGGAGGGGCCGATGGGTTCCTCGATCCTTCATATAAACGGTGGCCTCAATGATATCGTGCCAAGCATTCCCTCTGGAAATGGCATATCTGACCACTCTACGGTTAGTTCAGGTACTCTCACGCCTGGCACATCGGATTCTCCCTATCACACGCCGACTTCTAGTACTGGAGATCCAGCTCAGGAATTGACCCTTGAGCCTCCTGGTAGCTGTTGCTCTCGGCGACCCCAACAACCCCAGCAGATGCCAACACAAATGCATTTCCAAGGCCATATCCAGAACGGCTCTCGAGAAACGACGAATATGATGGGATATGGGCACCAAGTTACGATGGGTAACGGCACTATGATGGAGCAAGTGCCGGGTCAAGTTGCTGTGAATCAACAACTTTATCCTGTTAATAATTACGCACAACAGGACCTATATTCCGACCATCTGGTGTTTGGAACCCCGCAGTTGCCTCTACAGCAAGCCCAGTGGGAACAGTTGATGGCGAATTTGTTGCCTCAGTCCAACGGAGGCCCCGGGTACACGAACCATGTGTGCGACTGTGGCCCCGGATGCGAGTGTCTCGGTTGTGCTTCTCATCCGTACAATCAAGTTAGCATACAGTATGTCCGAGAAGCCATGGCGTTACAAGAGAGTATGAGCTCTGGTAGCGCCAATACACCAACGCCTATAGCCGACCCATCCCTAGTTGGCGAAGCATCACCGCCGCCTAACAACAACAGCCCGGCTGAGGCCGATTCGCCTGGTGCGAACGAGTTAAACCTCTCCCCGAGCGAATTTCTATTCGTGGACTATGGTAGTGGTATGTGTGGCTGCGGCGATGATTGTGCCTGCGTGAATTGCATGATTCACCGCGATCCTGCTGGACATGGAATCGGTGGACTTCATGATGATAAGACGCCGAATTGATCAGGGCATGACTAGGCGTTTTAGTATATATCGCATTGGCAAAGGGCTAAGAAACGATGGCGCAAGCGGAGGTTACCAACGAAGACAATTGCTAAAACCGCCGACAATTGAGCTATGAAACACATGTAGCTGAGGGAGCATATGAACGGACGAAGACGAAGACGAAGACGAACAACGAAAATATTCGGGATACAATGATATCAAAGAAGCTATTTCGGGGTTTTCCCGCACGAACTATGGATCAGCCCGAAGATGCGACAGCTATGAACCGGACGAGAAAGAGCGTGACTGACCGATCACATTTTCGATAAGCTGGTGGATGGTCGTCTACGGGCATACCCCATACCCGCTTGGTGGAGATTTTCTGTGCTCATCAGGCTCCAATCGGCGATACTGGCAACTGTCCGGGCGAGAGGGGAACCCCAGTCGAACCTGATGAGTAGGATCTAGCTGCAGACTGCCACATCCTATATCGGTTTTTATTCGATCAAGATCTTAAGCCTCGTTCCGGACTTCTCGTCGCCCATCGGGGAAAGAGAATCAAACACTCTCCAGACGACGTGGGTTCGAAGAGTCTCAGCCGGCTCTGGATTCACTACGAAACTACGAAATTTTCATGGAATAATACTTGCTTGCAAGATGATTGAAGAGATACGAAATGATACCTAGCTAGCGATCATATACGCGTTCAGAATCAGCTGACGAGCGGATTTGCTCAGACTTTTTTTTTTCTCGGGTCTCTACTCGAAAATTTTTGGCGACATAGAAGAGACTCCACTACATAGCTATTACAGCTGTAAATACTACAAACGAGTAAAACCCGACTTTGTGTGTGTGTCTTGAGTGATGATATGCGCATGTACGTTGTGCTCTTAGATTGGATTCAAAATGTATGTCTTACAGGAATTTTAGCGAGTAAAGGAAGTTGTTTCAGAACTGATGGTGAGATTTTGCGATATTGCACGCCATAATAATTTTTCACATGACGATATTTGTATGTCATTGTACATATATCAATGCCGTAGGTATTCGTACTTGGGTAGGTAATTGGAGGTAATAGCCCGTCAGCCCGTACAATACTGCGTAAGATTATAGCGCCGGCGAACCCTGGAGGACCCTGAATTACAGTGCGTCGGATGGTGGTAGAAAGCCCCCCCACATTCCACATGCGCGCTAGAAATTCCTGGCAAGGGACCTCTAGGACCATCCATGGATGCGCTTTTTCTCCATCCCGGGCTTACTAGTATTAGCTATTAGCCTGTCAAACTGCAGACTGTGACGACCGAAACACACGACATGTCTCCCGCGACCACTAGAAGAGAACGACGCCAGGGTCCCGGCTTCGGATGCACGTGAATCCTGCACTCTATTCGCTAAAGCAATTTATCCTATAGGGCGATCGGTTACGTGCTGTCGTTGCATCATGACAGAACCAGGGCTTAGCGGGTCCCGAGACCGCGGACTGGGTGACGAGCATGCGAGGTACAAACGAACGCGTGGGGGAGATGATGGGGGTAAAAGAGATGGGAAACGTGTCAGGAGGGAATACTACGATGATGAGTATGATTACGAAGAGCGTAGATCGAGAAGGAGATCCGTGTCGTCGCGCGACGAGAAGCGAGAGTCTCGGCATCGAAGTCGCGACAGGTATCACCATCGGCATTCTGGAGGCGACTCCGTGTCACAACAATTAAAATCTAAATCAATCGAAGCATCGCACAGGGAGAGAGGAGAAACGAGCTATCCGAGTCGCGCCACCGAACACTCGCCCTCGACATCCTCGACCCGACGCCATCATCATCACTCGCATCACCACCATCATCACCGACACCGCCACACCTCCACACCTTCTAATCATACCCCAGACGAATTACCTTTCGGCGCGCGACCTCTTTTCCGTTCCGACCTCGACGCGTTTCACCCGCTCTTCGCGCAATACCTCGAAGCACAGAAGAACAAAGATGTGACTACAATGGACGAGCGGGAGATCCGAGGGCGCTGGAAGAGCTTTATCGGTAAATGGAACCGCGGCGAATTAGCCGAGGGCTGGTACCGCGCCGAAACGCTCGACGAGGCGAGGAAGAACGGGTACGGTGCCGGCACGCGGATGCGGGAAGGTAGTGCGTCGGGAATAGGACTACCAAGAGAACGAGAACGAGAACGGAGTCGAGATCGCGTGCGTGAAGAAAGCGCACCGCCGGTAGAACACCGTGACGGTCGTGAGGAGGAGGAGGAAGATGATTCCGAGTCTGATTATGGACCGACATTGCCGCCGGGCTCGTCCGCGGCGAACGCGAACGCGAACGCGAAACACGGGCCAAGTATACCTAGCTTGCAGGACTTGTCCCTGCGTCGCGAGAATGCGGAGGAGGAGAGGCATCAGCGGATTGCGGACTTAAGGTTCGAGCGGAAGCTTGACCGCAAACAGCAGCGCGAACGGCTAGACGAATTGGCGCCGCGCGCCGTGGCCGGGACGCGAGAGCGGATGCTCGAGAAGAAGCGCGAGGTCGGGGATAAGATGCGGGCGTTCCGGGAGAAGTCGCCCGGTGGGGAGGTAGGGGAGCAGGAGTTGATGGGGGGAGGGGACGGGGTGGCGGAGTATAAGAGGATGAAGAGGGAGGCGGAGAGGCGGAAGACGGAGAAGGAGGTTAGGAGGGAGGAGGAGGAACGGGCGAGGGAGGCGGAGAGGGAGGAGCGCAGGAGGTTGTGGAGGGAGCGCGAGGAAGGGGTTATGGAGGGCTTGAGGCGTATTGCTAGAGAGAGGTTTGGGTGAGTGGGATATACCCTGAAGGACCTCGGGCTTTGAGGCGGTGGTGAGGGGGTTCGAGGAGAAGGTGGGTTTGTATACTAGGTACGTTACGGGTTTGAGGTTGGGTTGACAGCGTCAAGTATATATGTGCTACCTAGACTAGGTACAAGACAGGACGTGTAGGTATAACAAACATTATATCCATAGGTATTCTATGACTATGAACTCAAGATTCTAAAGTTGTCTAAGGTTATTTAGAGTTGTATTATAAGTCTATGTTAGATGCTCGCAGTTCTGCAAGTGTTAGGAGAGGCCGTCGCGACGTGACGTTAAATGTGGGTAGATGAGAAGCTTGGTAAATCCCTTCATACTGACTAACACTTAATACTTCATGGTTGCATATCGTGATACAGCGCCTACTTTCTCCTGCTTCTATGTTCTCGTCAGAATACCTGCCTGAGGGGCCATAGCTTAGGAATAGGGGGGGGAGACACTAAAAACAACCAATCGAATTGATGAAGCCCCGCCACCCCGGTCAAACTTACTATATAACATCCTTTGCCGGGCAAAATTTCATCCTACATGTGGGCGCAGTGGCAGAGTGGTCTAATGCGTGTGACTAGAATATCTAGAAAAATACTTGAAAAAGTCAATCACATCCCTTCGGGGGCGTCTGTTCGAATCAGGCCTGCGTCGATTAAAATTTTTTTCATATTTGTTTTTGTTTACTTAGTAAACTGTAACCGTCATCATTAATTGTCCTTTTTCTATCTCAATTTAACCGCTCTTAGTTGGGTAACAAGTCATATTATGCCGGCATCCGTGGCATTAGGGCCTATTTTGGAGGGTGTCAAATCGCCACGGAAAACAATGGCGCCCAATGAACTTCTGCTGCCGTTCTTGAAGGTGCCTGGACTCCTTGATTATTGGCACATTCAAATGCCGAAGGTAAGCTGAGGTGGTATAATCTGAGAGTACTTACCTAGTACTATTACTTATTGTGTATCATTAGACACTTCCAGGTTCCTACACACAATCTCTTTGCCCCTTATTCGTACCCTCGGTCCAAATGATAACATTTACAGCGCAACTATCAGAAAGACTCGTGCGAAAGATATCCAGAACATCGCTCTTTAACAATTTAGATAATAAAAAAATAGAATTATGAGAGTTTTCAAGCATAATCCTGGGCGATACTAAGAAGACAAAGTCTGCTCATATCCTTCGCTCACTGAACTAAGATGCCTCCGTTAGTTTCTACGCAGCTGCCAGTATTGTTTGTATCCTTCATCAAGTAGACATATGCCTCGGCAACCTCTTCAGGGGTCCCGATCTTTCCCAGCAGCGCCGACTTCGCTATGTACGCGACCATCTGCTCTCGAGCTTCACCCTCCCCAAACATCTCCGTGTTAGTAGCTCCAGGGCTGACCAAGTTCGCGCGTACAGGCACCAGGTCCAGCGCTAACCCGCGCGTGACTCCAGATAGTGCCGCGGCCCAGCCCGAGGCCACAGCCATGCCCTTCATGGGACGTTCGGCAAGGCGACCACTCGTGAAGATCAGAGACGAGGTGTAGTGCTGCTTGACGAAGCGCGGAGACAGCTTGGCGATCAGAAGCGGCGTGACGTACCCGAACTGCGTACTGTTGCGCAGATACGCTGTGTCCACGGCGCTCACGGGACGCACATCGAATCTAGCAGCTGTGTACACGATGTGGTCGAGGGACTGTCCCGCGGCGGCGACGGCGTCGGCGAAGAGCTTCTCAAGCTGGGACTCTGCATCGTCGCCGGAAACATTTACCGTGTAACCTCGGATGCTAGCTCCGGGGACTGCTGTGAGGAGCCTGGCCACAGCATCGGAGACACGAGATGCGTTTGATGAGGCGATGAATACGTTAACGCCTTCAGCAGCTGCGAGCTTGGCCACTGCGAAGCCGATGCCGGAGGAGCCGCCGATGACGAGGATGTTTTGGCCCTTGATGGAGGGCATGATTGAATATCTAAGAGGAGCGTAGAGCGAAGCTTGTGAAAGAAGATCAATAAAAGAAGGGGATCCAATGAGAAGTAGTTAATGAACAACGAGAAGGAGAGAAATGGGCTTGTATTATAGAAGACATATTGTTCACTGTTGGCCTTTACATCGTTGTTGTCCATCGCCAACTACCAACGAAGATCGACACTCCGAAATCTACTTCCAGCATCCCGTATGAAGCTAGATCTAACCGACGGCACGGAAATCCAGCCGCGTGCCACTATCCCGAGCCGGACTATGTTGAGCGGCATCTCTGTAACGTCCGATAATCATGTCGATCTCATCTGGGGAATTGCCCCGGCCCCCGAAAAGCCTGGGTTGTTTTCTATTTGGGGGTTGATGGAGTTAAGAACCAAGACACGCGCTGGATTTTAGCAAAACCGGACTTAGCGATACCCCTCAAGGGGTAAGGGGTAATCTGGACAAGTACCTAGGTACCCAGGTCCCAGGTACTTACCTAAGGTCCTAAGTACTTCGTACACAGGGACTTTTACCCCATCCTCATTTTCTCGGCCATCTTGCTGATCAAAAATTTACAACCTACCATCATAAACTGAGGCAAGTCATGATAACATGCTTATTGATATTGGACGCATACAATATCACTTTGTTAGACATGTGTTAGCTTCCGATTTGAAGTCTCTACATCTCAGCTCTTATCTCCCCCAAATGAGTAGCAATTTTTGTTCACAAAGGGTCATCAAGACATATTGCGCCGATGTCCTTCATACCTGTTTATCCACTCCCTTCTTCTGCAAATATGGGGTATGAGATACCGTTGGGCACGTTGGGCAGGATTCATGATGTTTTTGAGGTTACCTCAGCCAGATGAAATGCCAGACGACGATGTTAGATTCCAGCTTTCGTCGATCAATGAAAGTCGATTGGTCCCTCGCCAACTCCGCGAAGCAGGCTGCGATTCTTTCGGCTTTTGGAGAATATGCTAGATTCTCCAAAAAGGAGAGGCTCAAAATCACGTATTTCCATATAGTCTCTCTGTCTCTCTGAAGTTGCTGCTTTGACTTAGAGTCTAGCAGTGGAAAATATTCGACAACCATCGAGACACAACTGAGACACTACCGAGATGGACGCAGAAGCTCAAAGTAGCGCTTGTTACAGTTGTAAATCTGCAGAAAAGCAGCTTTATTCTTGTATTCAATGTAATAATTTCTCGTTCTGCAATGACTGTTGGTCCGGTTGGCCGCTACATGCTCCCAACGCTGTGGGCTTCGACGGCAGGCCACACGAAAAGGCGAACGCGCAAGTCGTCCAAACTCTCCGCTCGATCCTTGAGCCCTCCAGAAACGATCAACAACACGACGAAGATCTTCTAAATGATGATGACACAACTTGGTTCGGAGTTGGTCGAGGTTCTGCTGACCAACCTGTTTTCCAAGATCATGGCCGTTTTGCGAATTTGATGAGTGAGAGTCAAACAGAAGATCTTGGTAGTCGGTATCCAAGACTTGTTTCCTTCATCGGACAAACAGGTGCCGGAAAGAGCACATTGATCAAGATGCTTATCGATCGTCTTGGTATGAGACTTGATCAGGGATCCCGGTTCCCTTCCCCTGTAACATCATCTAGCAATGACCGAGTTCCCACTACAGGAGGTGCGTAGGCATTCTTCAATCAATTTGTCTTTAGCCTTTCAAAATTCCTCATTGCCTCGTTTTATGAAGTCTCGTAACATCACTATGTATCCACGCCCTATCCGACAAGCATACATAGAGTAACTAAAGTTTGCCAGATGTTCATTTATACGCCGACCCATCTTCCTATTACACGAAAAGACCTATCCTTTATGCTGACTGTGAAGGTCTCGATGGGGGAGAAGCCATTCCAAAGGGCCTGAGTAAGTTACTTGAGACGTTCGTTACTTTTGTCAATGTTACATTTTAGAAAAAAGACTCATCAAAATGAAACCTATCTCCATAAGTTCATTTTGTTGATGAAGCATGTGTGCTTATTGAATCACCATCGCTTGTAATGACCTGGCCAATTCAGATATCAAGCGCTGATATAAACTACCACAGAACACAGAGTCAAGGAGAATGTACCAACAGAACCTGAAAGCACCCTTGGTAACGGACACCCTCGAAAAACACGAACGTCATGTCGAACCAACTCTATTAATATCAACCTTGTACAACGTATTGATACAAACTCTATGCATGTCGGATTAAAAAGGAGGATGGGGGGGAACCAACATGGTTCCGAAAGGGATATAGCTTGGGCTGTAAACCCCGAAACCAAGAAGCGGGAATTCGCCGTGACTCAGCTATATCCTCGATTACTATATACATTTTCTGATGTCGTCGTGTTTGTGCTGAAGAATCCAAGGTAAGATAGTCGACCTCCCATTCAACTCGACCAGTTCTCTAAATATAACAGGGCATTTGAGTCCACGGTGCTGGAAAAACTCCTGCAGTGGGGATCTTCGTCGATTGACAAGTCTCTAAACCAACCTTCCCTCCCACATGCCGTTATTGTTCTCAACGCAACAGAGATCAGCGACGATAGAGAATGGGACATAAAGACTGCTACCAATTTGTTCCTGGAGGATATCAAGGACGCAATCTTCCGCGAGCCCCGGTTTTTCGAGCAAATACACAATTGGCGGGAGACTGGTCGAGATATCGGATCTACACGCGACCTCCTCGAATGTTACTATGCCTCCGTCACAGTAGTCAGAATTCCATCTCGCGGAAGGTATATGCTGATGGACGAACAGGTAGGGATGCTTTTTGATGCCATTAATAGGAAGTGTCAAGAATCTCTCTACGCAAAGAAAAATGCCCGCATGTTGGCGACAGCAGAAGAGCTTCAAAGACACCTACAGGCCGCCTACGACCACTTTTCGAAAGATTTGACCACGCCGTTTGATTTCATAAAAGAGGCTCTGAAACACAATCCCATCCCACTGGACTTCGGTGGAAATATCCTAAACCTTGCTGTTGCAATCAATCAAAAATGCACCTCACTCCAAGGAGACACGGAAAAGATATTCGACAAGATGGTTCCTATGGTGGCCTCTTGCATTATGCTTGACGCCTCTCGTCAAAACTTGATGGGTAAGTGAAACTTGGTTAAATTTAAAATCTTCTAAGGGTATTGACAGAATGAAGGATCTATGACACAGCTTCTTGAGGACGCTTACGTTGAATTTTGCCGACTTGCCCTTGAGGAATTTGCGGCCTTTTACACTCGCTGTACTTTCATATCTCATAAGTACGGGCAATGCTGTAATGCCAAAGTAGGACACAACCCCAAAGGCCACCAGAACGAGAGCGGCAAGATCATCGGTCATGGAGACTACAGATCTGATTTTGATCACCATGAATATGCGATAAAGTGGATTGACAAAATTAAAACGAAACTCGAAGAACTACATCGCAACGTTGCTAAATGGAAACATGGGTCATTGGAGGACCCCGAACTCAGAATCGCAGCTGCAGTTCATGAGAAGACAATCAACAAATTTTACCGTTCTCTAGGCAGTGCGTGGAACTTCAAAAGTCACACAGCATGTTTCTCATGTCTACGCGAACTTCCTGAGCACCCTTTACCTTGTGGCCATGTTTTATGTCTACCTTGTATCAAGACGTATGGAAGGAGTGTATCCAGAACGACAATAGAAATTCAGCATTGCCCACTGCATACACGGGATATGTCTTGGGAACCTCCACGGACCGTCGCTATTAAGCCTGCTTTTGCCGGTACCAGGATACTCTGTCTTGATGGGTTAGTGTCGTGTTAGGTATCCATTATGAAATTTTCTAACATCGGTTTTAGAGGAGGAATGCGTGGAATCGTTGAACTACGAACTTTGCAAGCTATCGAACAGATACTTGGGCCCGATTTGCCCATTCAATGCTTTTTTGACCTGATCGCAGGCACAAGGTATGTTTGAAACCTCGAAACTCGGAGCCTATCGGATGCATGCTCATCGTTTACAGTACTGGGGGTATTATTGCTCTGGGGCTAGGTGTGAATAATTGGTCAGTTGACGATTGCATCCGGAACTTTAAAGAACTTTGTGGCCAAGCTTTTAGACCTCGAGGGAGGATGGTGATACCTGGGTTCGACAAGTTGGCGCTCCTCAGTCACCACAGCAGGTTCAAAACCACACCTTTCGAAGAACTTCTTCAGAAGACTTTCGCGGAGAAGCCGCTGTTCGGAGGTGCCAACGGCCCAAGCGAAATGGTCACCAAGGTTGCTGTTACAACAACCAGCGAAATCGAACAGCATGCAGTGGTACTAGCAAATTACAACCGACAGGGACCAACTGATTATGGTAAGAGATAAGTATAGCCCAAAGCAAACATAACTTTTGCTAAGCTATACAGACCTACCTTACAACTTTGATAGATATACTGAACCAGAGAAGGAGTTTAAGGTTTGGGAGGCGTAAGTATCTGGAGTCTGGACGATTGACTCATGAATGTTGCTGATATGATGTCAACAGAGCTCGTGCCACATCTGCTGCTCCGACCCTCTTCAAGGTTTTCCAGAAACCCGAAACTAAGAATACTTACCTGGACGGCGCCCTTTACCACAATAATCCCGTTTGGGTTGCACATCACGAGAGGAAACTCATCTGGCCGGATGTTTCTAATTCTCCTCCAGATATTCTCCTCTCGATAGGCACTGGAAAGAATACGCTAGAAGACGATGAGCTTCCCCGCCAATCTTCAATGTCGCCTGTATCACCAACGTCACCACCATCGTCCTTGAGGTCGTGGCCCTCTCGGGCTAGACCGAAGCACCGTAGACGAAACGTGCTACCTCATGCGCTATTGAAAATAGCCATAGATCGACTAGACAACTTACTTGAATGTAATAAAATCTGGGACAGCTACGTCGCGGATACCTCAACTTCGGACTACAGCAAGATCTCTAGCGTAAATCGAAAGCGTTTGATCCGCCTCAACCCAGACCTACGCTTCGAAGTTCCACGATTAGATGCCGTACAAGAGCTTGATCGCGTCGAGAAAGCCGCAATGCAAGACCTCAAAGCAAACAAGGAGGATATTGTAGAGGTCGCTCATAGGCTCATTGCGAGTACTTTCTTCTTCGAGAAAGATTTCAATTCAGTGAGAGCTACAGACAACGGTTATGAATGCACTGGTGAGTATCCTTCGAGTCTTCATTGTTCTATAGCTTTAAAGACTAATGATTGTAGGGCGGATCTATTGTAGATTCATGGGCTCTTATACTAGAATGAAGGGTCTGGGTGGTTTCTTGCGCAATTGCCTCCAAGAGCATTTCGAACCGTTTTTCGTGGTAGAAGAAGATTCTGGGCATTCCGATGCCGTAGTCAGATGCACGATCGACCAACAAATGATTGAAGACATGCGTGTCCTTGGCAAATTCGATATGCCGAGTATTAAAATACACATGTCCAAAGACCTCGCCTTTACAACCATATCATTATCGCTACAATCCAAAGACTATCCTCACTCGGCGAACCCATACCTTCCTATCAGTGGCTTTCCACGACAGCTCGTGATAGAAAATAAGAAGGAAACCGGTAGGTCTGATTTTTCATATCATTATTGTTTAAGTGAGCAGCGACTGATATCCATAATTAAGTCCCAAAACCCCGGGCCAGGGCATTCCGACCTCAACACAATGGTATTGAACAGGCCCCGGCTCATCATGGGTTATTAAGGCATTTTATGTCACAACCAAACTTACAGGAGTTGCCAACTGATAATGGTACCCCAATCGCCGAGATGGATGGTATAACGTTGTCGCCATCACCCGAAGTCCCACCCACACCAGACAGCATCCGCGGGTGGAAGATGCAGGAACGCAGGGTATCTTCAGGAGAGTCCGCATATGAGTCGGCAGAGCAGTCTAGCTAGATATCAAGATTAAGGCACTTGGACATTGTTAAGTTGAAAATATGGTATCTATATTGGATCTCTTATGTCTAACGGAGAATCTACCACGCTTAGTGAGCCGCCAATACAATCACCAAGTCTATCGTTATCCTATGAGCTTGAATTATTACAAAAACTTGCTTAAATGCGTGCAATTCTCGATACAGTCGTCCCTTTAGATTTGGCTCGCAAGCCAGCGCAGACCGTGTCCGTACCCTTGTCTCTCCACGACAGAGCACATACATAACTTGATAGGCCGATACATGACATGTTTTAACCCAAGCCGCTGGGAAAGCTCGACTTCGGAAACGGCATCGGGGTGGTCGATCTTGTTCCCCAGGACCAGGAAAGGCACGTGCTCGAGCTCCTCCATAGCAAGGAGGGCCCATAGCTCTTCGCGCGCCTCGTCGAGGCGCTCGGTGTCCTTCGCGTCGACCATGAACACGATGCCCCCCACTTCGGGGAAGTAGTCCCGCCACAGACGGCGGGCTTGCTGGTGCCCGCCCAGATCGAACGTGGTGCAGTGGAGCTTGCCGATTAGCAGCTCGGTCGAGGTGGGGTGGATCGTCGGCGGGAGGATGCCCAAGTGGTCTCTTATCAGCCGGATGAGTAGGGTCGATTTCCCTGCGTTATCGAGACCGAGGAGGAGGATCTTGGCCCGTTTGTGGAGGAGGCCCAGGTAGGTCAGGGCCTCGTAGATCTTGTCTGTGATCCACATGGTGAGGATGTGGAGGAAGTTGTTTGCTTGGAAGATGAGTGGGTTGGGATAGTGTAGGATGGTTTTGTATCTGGAAATGAGTAGGGTGATGTGATACTTGGAGAGATTCATGGTGAATAGGTAGGTAGTTAGGCATGGACTTTAGATGTCTTTGGGGATGGCTTCGGAGATGGGTTGAGAGATAGGGGCTGGAGGAGGCGTCTTAGTTAGAACTCTACCTAGAGTCGCCACAAAACTGTATTTTTTTGACTACAATGATATTAAAACTAGTTCCTCAAGCCACGGAGACCACCATGCTTGATAAACAATGTCGATGGTGGCACTGCCAACTGTTGAAGGCATGAATGTTTCACGCATACGTATCCAGGCACATTTACAATATTAGTGCAGAGTCCTAGAAAACATTTTTTTTGATTCACGTTATATCTGAGTTGTCTATTGTTGAGGAAATTTTTTATAAGAGAGCCTGCCATTTTCGAATTAATTGCTCACCATTCTTGAGCTGATCGTCCCAATGATGTTGTTGTGCAGTTCGAGGACCACCAGCCGTCCAACTTACAAGGTTCTGTTTTCCATGAACAAACATTACGCTAGCGGACCGCGGAGCTAAAATGATTGAGAGAATTCAGGAAGATTTCAAATTAAACTACCAACCTAAAATAAAGATCCTGCTAAAGATGTATCATTTATTGAAGGAAAAAAAAAGATTGATCGATGTGGGATTTGAACCCACGAGGATTGCTGAATTACCTAGTTGCTCTAGGAGTACAATAACCACCCGGCCATTCGACCCTTGGAGAGGTGCTACCAATTGTTGGGTGCCTGTGTGGAACTTGGCGTTCATTATGTCTTCCCGTCTCCAATCCAAATGCGTACCCGGTGGGCAGTCAAAATGAGCGGGTGCTGGTTGTATCAGCCCTGTGGAAGCTATGATCGAAGACATCCAGAGCTAATAGTAGTGATCTATTCACTACATTTTAGCGAAAAGCCGCTGTCACATAGGCTGTTTAGCGCTTAGAATTAAACACCGCGCCGCACAATGCGGGGACTATCCCACCGGCGCATGATCCAAATTCTACACGTCGTGGATTTAGTAAAAGAACACTTGCTCTAGAAAACGAAAATTTAACCATCAAGACATCGAAATGAGCGAGTAATATGATAGTTTCTAGAAGGATGAAGAGAAGAATGGTGGAAAAAAAGAACAGCAACAGCGAAATGTTACGTAGCAAAACATCCGAGCCGGTCTATCGAGCCTGTACCCGCGCCCGGCAGCCCGAAACTCGCCAGGGGTCCCGGCCCCGGAAGCTAGTCCTCCCTGCCGAATCGGGACGATCCATAGCCAGGGCGAGCATTCTATTCGCGGGAAAAATCGATCAGGAGATCTCTGTGACCCCACTCATTTCCCATCCACCTTCCGCTGTTCAGCGAAAGAGGAATCCAGCGCGAGACCTTGGGTTGTGGGTCGTCTATACGATGTGCGCTAGAGCGTTTCGTGGTGGTGCCATGGATGCGACCTATCACCAGATCTAGATTTGATGAAAGGGGTAGAGGATATTAGTCTGCCGTTGGAGCGGTTGAAAACCCGGAAAAGCTCGCATGATGTGACATCGGCGCTCGTTTGAACGTAGGTACAGATTGCGTCCAAATGAATATAAATCAATGGCCTTGCATACCCGTGTGAAAAGTAATATGTGAGAGATAACTTCGAATGCGGAGCCGCCTCTTAGTCCTAAGGAGAAGGTTCACCAATACCTACCCAGGTGCTTAAGATAACTACTAGTCTTGGCGCAAAGATGAGGTTTCTCGCGTGGGCCCAGCTGCTCGCTACGGCCGCCGAAGCCGCTTTCACGTGGCAGAATGTCAAGATCGGAGGTGGCGGTGGTTTCGTTCCGGGAATCGTCTTCCATCCGACGACCAAGGGCGTAGCGTATGCTCGGACGGACATCGGCGGTCTATACCGGCTCAACTCGGATGATTCGTGGACGGCGATCACTGACGGCATCACCGACAACGATAATTGGCATAACTGGGGTGTCGATGCTCTTGCTCTCGACCCTCAAGATGTAAATGTCGTGTATGCTGCCGTAGGCATGTATACAAATGATTGGTACTCCACAGCCTGACGTTATCTTTAAGCATTTACTAATATAAAAACAGGGATCCAAAACCTGGCTCTATAATCCGCAGTAGCGATAAAGGCGCTACGTGGAAGACCACAGCTCTCTCTTTCAAAGTCGGGGGCAATATGCCAGGTAGAGGCATGGGCGAACGTCTTGCTGTTGACCCGGCTAATTCCAAGATCTTGTACTTTGGTGCCCGAAGCGGCAATGGGCTATGGAAGAGCACGGACGCTGGAGCCACATTCACCAAGGTATCCTCATTCACGGCAGTTGGAACATTCATTCCGGATCCCAACGATGTCGGAGGATATAACGGCGATAAACAAGGGCTGGCTTTCGTAACTTTCGATTCTACAAGCGGCACTACGAATGGCGCCACCAAGAGGATCTTCGTTGGCACGGCCGACAACACGACCGCGAGCGTTTACGTATCCGAGGACGCGGGAGCGACTTGGAATCCGGTCAAGGGCCAGCCGGGCAAATACTTTCCGCATAAGTGTGTTCTACAACCGGCAGAAAAGGCCCTGTACCTTACGTACAGCGATGGTACTGGACCGTACGATGGGACTTTGGGTGCCGTATACCGATATGATCTTGCGACGAGCACCTGGAAGGACATCACGCCGGTATCTGGCGGCGATCTGTATTTTGGATTCGGGGGACTCGGTGTTGATATGAAAAAGGCCGGAACGATCGTCGTAGCTAGTTTGAATTCGTGGTGGCCAGACGCTCAGATCTTTAGATCGACGGACTCGGGCGCTACTTGGTCCAAGATATGGGCGTGGTCTAGTTACCCTAATATGGATTTATATTACGCACAATCGGTAGGTGACTGGTTAGCTATTATAAGAACACTAGACTAACGTTAGTTCATAGGCCTCGAAAGCGCCATGGATAAAGACGGGCTTTCTCGACACCGACACGAAAGATCTTGGATGGATGATTGAGGCACTGGTGATTGATCCTCTCGACAGTGACCACTGGCTCTACTCGACCGGCTTGACTGTATTTGGCGGGCATGACTTGACGAAATGGGATTCTGCCCATAACGTATCGATTCAGTCGCTCGCGGACGGCATCGAAGAGTTTGCGGTGCAGGATCTCGCCTCGCCTCCTGGTGGAAGCGAGTTACTAGCTGCAGTAGGCGACGACAGCGGGTTCACTTTTAAAGATGCAGCCAGCTTGAAGGTTTCTCCTAACACTCCTTGGATGAATCCCATCTGGACGACATCTTCAAGCGTTGACTATGCTGGAACTTCCGTGAAGAATATTATCCGTATTGGTAACTCGGCTGGATCGCAGCAGGCTGCTGTCTCTAGTGACGGTGGTGTAACCTGGAACAACTATCCAGGGGCGGACACTACCCTAAACGGCGGTACAGTAGCCTACTCCGCCAACGGGGATACAGTACTCTGGTCGACCGCTAGCAACGGCGTGCAGCTTTCCAAAAACCAGGGTAGCTTCTCGGCAGCGTCCAGTCTCCCCTCGAGCGCAGTGATCGCCTCAGACAAGCAGAACAACACGGTTTTCTACGGTGGTTCGGCGGCTGCTTTTTATGTTAGTACCAACTCCGGGGCCTCATTCTCGAAAGCTGGTGCCCTCGGCAGTGCCACTGCAGTCCGCGATATCGCAGCGCATCCAACCAAGGCGGGTGAGGTCTGGGTATCAACCGATGTAGGTGTATTCCACTCAACAAACTACGGTTCTTCCTTCACACAGCCATCTACGACTTTGAAGAACACGTACCAGATCGCGCTCGGGAAGGGGTCAGGAACGACATGGAACGTGTACGCGTTTGGCACGGGATCTGCCGGAGCTAAACTGTACGGTAGTGCTGATGATGGTGCAACTTGGACTGACATCCAGGGCAGTCAAGGATTTGGGTCTATCGACAGTTGTAAGCTTGCTGGCAGTGGAAACACCGCCAACCAGGTATATGTTGGGACTAATGGGCGCGGTGTCTTCTATGCCTCTGGCACGATTGGGAAGAGGTCGACGGCCTTTAGCGCATAGTGTCTGTCTCTTTGAGCTGCCTTAGGACCTAGGTATCTAGTTAGCGCCGAGAAAGACATTCCATCCTCTGGAAGAGATATGCGTCCAATCGGCTAGTGATCTGGTTGGCTATGCTTTTTCATGCGCCAAGGTGCGTCTTGTAGCGTCTCATCTCTCCGCCACTCACACAGTAAAGTCCGAGTCGTTTAGCGTATCTGAAAGCCACGAAAGGTTTGTCGTCCTACCATAGGCTGAGCGGGATATTTGTACCCGTACATCGTGGATCTATTCGTCGGAAGACTGAAGAAGTACAAAGACTTTAAGGGACTTACATAATTTTGTACCTTCAGACAAACTGACAGATGACAGGAGGAAAAGGAAAACCTTGAACTCCAATCAGCTCGACAATCTCATACCCTAGCTTTCCCCACAGTTATGACGACGCCGTTTCCTTGGCTCTTTCCTGCTTTGCCTTGCGCCTTGCTCTAAGTTTCAAATGCAGCTGGCAAGATCCGGTTACTTTGTTAGGTACGTACTGCACCGCCATCTTTCTAGGTGGCAGCTCAGGGCTCTTGTCGGTGAGAGATACATAAAGATTCAAAGCCCAATCTCTGATCTGTTTCAGTGTTCCACTTGTTAATACCGGAAATCTCACCAGCAAGAGAAACGAAAAAAGCGAAATTCGACACATCAACTTCTCTGACTCGTATGTGGATTCATTTCTAGTCCGGTACAGTTGACTTAACTAACAGACGTAGCATAGCCATAACTACCAACTAATCGAAAATCAAAATGGGTGGCTGTTCGTCTCACTCTGGACTCGTTAACCGAAACGGTCCTGGAAGCGCCGCGTCCTCCACGATCGAGAGCATGATTAAACCCGATAAATCGACTGGAAAGACCAAGTGTATCGATTGCGGTGACTTCGAATGCTGCTGCATCCCTTGTACCGTTATGTGAGACAGAGATGGATATTTACGACGGTGGCATATGAAATAAACGAATTAATGAAGCGGATCTGTATTTACGAAGGATATTTCATCATGGCCTAACAATGTATTCCGATTACCTACTACCTACGGATATTGACCTAGGTAGCCCAACCAAAAATATGCTGTGTGGAGGTAGTGGACATACATCCCAAATACCCAATCGAGACCATTAAAAGCAAAGGGTATCGACATCGAACATCTCAACTCCGTCTAGAAAACGCCCCTGTGAATTCAAGTACTCCATGAATAACATAGTAACACCGTACTGCCAGCTACCCCGAGAAACGATAAACGGCTCTCTCTCCTAAGAATCCCCAAGAGCCGTTGCCCAAGTTTCTCGTTCATAAGCCCAGACATCCTTCTTGGGCGGGGTCCCCAATGTGCTGACAAGCTCATCCTGTATCTTGAGGCTGCCTAGTCCTTCCATAACCCTGTCAGCCTTATCCTTTGCATCTCGGATCGCATCCGTCTCGGCGCGTGTGCGGTCTAGTTGCGCTTGCATCATCGAAATTAGTGACTCGCGAGCTTGGTGGGGTCGATATTCGTTGATGAGATGGTGAAAGTTCATGAATAGATCTCGAATGTCGGTGGTCTTTTGTTCAGCCTGTCACATATATTAGAAAATGCATGATATATCCGTTCCTACATCGGATGGAATGGCATACAGCTTCAGGATTCATGGACAATAACCCCACAAGCTCTAGGAAATTCAACAACAGCGACTTGGCTAATCTTTTGAGAATGAGCGCGCGGTCGAAGTGCTTGCCATCCTGATCTCTCTCCTCGGGATTTGGGAATAGTCGTCGAATGTTTGACTCTTCTAATCGGGGGAGCTCCTCGTTCAACCGGTACGTAGCGCCAAAACATCTCCATACTCCATCTGCAGGCTCCCGAGGCGGTTGTAGGTTGCGCAGCCCGCGGGGCAGACCCTCGAGGCGAACCTTGGAAGTGTCCTCAATACCTTCTCTTTCTGCCTGGTCCTTTCGTAGCTCGTCGATTTGCGCGATATTCTCGGGCGTGAAGTCGCGCCAGAAGGGGGGCGGGGGAGGCCAGGTGGAAGAGATCTGTTGTTGTTCCTCCTCCATTGCGTCGCACTGCTAGTGATGCAATGAAAATGATTCCTGGATGGTGATGTTTATTGCCGTGTAGTCCAATCGAGACTAAATGTAAGTAAATTGAAAAGAAGAGCGCGGGTTCAATTTAGAGTGACTCTGTAGATTTATCGATAGGCCTAGTACGTCAATTCAGGTACCCTGTACTAGCGCTCGGGTTACTCCGCAATAGCAGCTCTAAGCTCCAATTGGGGAAGGCTTTGAGTGCGGGGCAACCCTGGAAGAAGCTAACCAGAAGCTAAAGCTGTGGCTGAAGTCCCGACAGGCTGACCCGCATCTCAGTGAGGTCAGACCGTCGTCGCTTCGCTAACTGTCCGAAAAAGATCCTAGAAAAAAGCAGCCACGAGCCACGGACGGATCGTCACCATGACAGCTAGCAGCTGGACCCTAAACTAAAAGGGACGGTTTCGAAAAGTTAGATAATAACAATCGAAACTATAATACACGTCCTCTACCCAAACACATCAACTACATATCTACGTCAGTAGATACCTCACCGACTTTCTACGCAATTCGTAAAAGAAGCAGAAACGCGGCATCGTACGAGCACCCCAAAACACCACCACCGCTATCGTCACGTCCGCAATGGCAGACGCCCGCGCCCTCCTCCGCGCCCACCGCGCCGAGCACCGTATCAAGCACCCGCACGCCGCGTACTCCGACGCCGGCAAGCTTCTCTGCAAGCTATGCCACGAGCCCGTGAAAGCCGAGTCGCTATGGGAAAACCACATCCGAGGCCCCAGCCACCGGAAACGAGCCCAGCTGCAGACGACCGCCCAAGCACAGCCCATACCTACATCTACGACGGAACAAAGCAGCAACAAGGAAAGCGGGACTGGGGGAGGAAAGCGCAAGCTGGACGAGGTAGACGAAGGGCAGTCGTCGGCGTCGGACTCTGCCTCGGAGGACGCGGCGCGCAAGAAGCGCAGCAGGCCGAGCGCGAGCGGGCAGACGCCGCCGGTGGTGCACGGGCGACGCGCATCGAACACGCCGGTGCAGGGCGTCGAGATCGCGATACCGTCGCGGCCCGCCACGCCCGCCGCAGGCTCCAACTCGGCCACGTCCACGCCTAAGGGGCTGCCCGTCGGCCGCTCACCGCTCATCGGGTCCGAGGCCCAGATGGGCACGCCCATGTCCATATCGACGCCCACATCCACGCCCACGACGGCCGCTATGAATATGGGAAATTTGCCTATTTCCACACAAGCGCTTGCCGGACCGTCTACTACCGCTGCTATTTCTACGACTAGTGATAATAATAATAATTCGACTGCCCAAGCACCTGCCAACGCCGTCGACGAGGCGGAATGGGCGGCCTTCGAAGCCGAGATCGCCACCGCCGAGTCCGAATCCGCATCCGCGAACCCGAACCCCTACGACTCCAGCACCGTCATATCGGCGCCCGCCCTCAGCGCGGCCCAGCTCGCCGCCAAATCGGCGGAGGAGGAACACGAGCGACGGACGCACCTGCTGAACGCGCAGATCGCCGACGAGCGGGAGGACGCGACGCTCGCGCTGGAGGCCGAGTTCGCGGAGATGGAGGAATTGGAGTCCCGCGTGCGGCGGCTGAAGGAGCGGCGCGAGCAGCTGCGGAAGGGCAGCGTGGCGAACGTGCGCGCTGCCGCGGGGGCTGGGGCTGGGGATGACTCCGATGTTAGTATGACTAAGAGTCCTGCTATCAGTGGTGGTGGTGCTAGTGGTGGGAAGGAGAATGAGAGGGCTGGGGCAACTGAGGAGGAAGAGGAAGAGGAAGACGATGATGAGGACGAGGATGATTGGGATAATTTTGGGTTTCGGTGAGATCGGGTGGGGTGAGAAGGTGAGATGAGGTCGAATGAGATGAGACGACGAGGGGTCCGATATGACCAATTGATAGAGTGCGCGACCACGAAGCGAGGGTCTACCTACCGGGTAGAGAACATACATACTACCTACTAGGTACATAGCATTGGAGAGGACTACACCACGAAAAAAAGGGGATTATTTTGCATAGGGCCACGACGGCGTTCTTCTGATTCCGAGTCTTACTAATAAATCATATAGGGGAAAGGAAGCAGAGTGGGTCTGCAAGGGCTTCTGTTCAAGTACATATTCGTCTACGCATATGAAAATGGCATACTCAATTGCTTCTGACGTTGCTATACACAGTGTACTATAGGGGTAGTAGGGTCCTCGAAGATAGAGAGTGAAGATCGAAAAGGTATTCCCCCAACGCCAAATTGCGAGGTAAAATCATTTGAAATCAACCGCCCTTATAAATGCGTTACCCTTCTGTGTACTTAGCAGACTTCGGGTCTTCATATGTGAATAAAGGTTCTCATAAACAAATTCTTCCCAACCATCATCAATCGTTTATCATCCATGCATCCAATCTTTAGATACCCCGCAAAGCAGAGATGAACATCGGACCACCGTAATGAGTGGTGATGAGCAGGTGGCGTCGTCCTCTTCAAACGAATCAGGTCCGTCACATCACACCCGCTGCATCATCACTATCCCTCCCCACGCGTTCCCAAAATCTCCTCAACCTCCAAACCCTCCCAACCCCGGCACGCTCCTCCCACTTTTTAACGCCTTCGCTCCTTTCCCTGACCTCTCCACGCCAGACGGCACCAACCCAGCGCCGAAGCCCGTCCTTGAGCCTTTCCTTTTCGACGGCGCGCTTTTTAGCGACGAGGCCGGGGGCAAGGTTTCCCTCGACGATCTCGGGCGGAAGCACTCCACGCTGGACGAGCGACTCGGCAGATGGCCGCAGGGGGAGGCGCCGAGAGAGCCGGATCGCAACTAGATTTCGAGCGAGACGCCGCGAGATCTGCGTCGTGTGCGTCAAGAAGATATGACGTGCGATCAGCTCTGCGAGGGTAGGCCGCGAAGGAGAGGTAAGAAGGGGTGGGAGAGATACGCGGGCGCGCCGGAGACGCAGGGTGTGCAAGATAGGGTGTAGGCACAGAGTCCTAAAGTGGTGGTTGATCTACTGTCATGGTCAGCGTAGTATAATCAAGGAGACGTTGTATTATCTGAGAGGATTGGCGATGTGGGGATCCAAAGACTGATAAAGGGGGGCGTATTGGACCGAGTTCCACGCAGTTACGTTTCAACGAAACGCGTCTTCTCGAGAAAAATACGAGTATGAGAATAATGGCTCATAATCAGGTTACATGTGAGTGAAACCATAGAACTCTCCGTGCAACCCGATTGAAAGCTCAGCCGTAACAAGACGGCAAAATGAGCCGAACTCGATTTTCCCATCATCGATTTGGTATAAGCAAAAGGACAACATACCCTTGAAGTAGCTAGCAGATCGCCCACGTCTAGGAAGGTAAGTATATGCATCAAGACCTCATTCGGCAGGCCGTCTAGACTGAGCGAGTCCCACCCCCAGCGCAACAAGGACGACGGCCTCGTCACCATGACATCCACCATTTCCTCATTTTGCGATTCTTGGTTGGATGACGCATCAAGCGCGAATTGAGACACCCCCGGCGAGGCTGCCGTACCTGGTGACGGGCGTGAAACATCCACAGATTGACTCGCGGCTGGCCGCATCCGGTCATCGAGAACCCCAGAGCGAGATTCCAGGTGCTCGGAATCCAAACTATCCGCAACTAGGGCGGTTGGTTGGGCATCAACATTGGCGGCCGTTCTCGAGACCGGCTCCCGCAGGGTAGCATCGCCACGCTCGGCAGCCGGCGATGAGGAAGGTAGAGAAGACGACGCCTGCGGCAACAGCGCGCTACGCGACGTAACCAAGGTCAGCTCTTGAGGGCTCGTAACGGGGCAATTTTGCGAGCCGGGCTCTTCAAGGGCCGAATGCGCCGACATGTTTGCAGCCTAGCCTAGCCACAGCGGTATGCGCGGGGCTACGGGCCAGGTAGTAATTACGATGAAGTGGCAGTAGGGATGGTCCTCCTTCGTTAGGCGTGTCCCCAACACGGGCGGAGTACGAATCCAAAGTGCAATACTGTGGGAGGTAAGTTCTCGGTGAGACTTTTGCGTGAATATATGCCGCCCGATGACAGCGAGGAGTGATGGTGAGTGCCAGTCGATGAGGTTCCGCGTTCCCCGAGTGGCTGTCAAGGCCAGAACGCCAGGATGAGAAGTAGTGTGGTTTGTGATGTGCGGTTAGTTACTTGCACCGGAAGAATGCATGTCTCGAGGTGTGCCTAAATATGTCTTAGTAGGTCTATATCAAGCAGCTGTTAATGAATCAACGTCGTTATGTTGAATGAGGCAAGCGGCAGCTGGGGAAGCTATTCCCAGCTAGTGAGCTAAGTGACGCTTATGTACGGCGTTCCTGATGAAGGAGGGGAATGGTACCTAGACGCGCGAAGAGGGGATGGATTGGCGCACAGGCAAATATTTGTTCGTGTTGATGAGATGGTGTACGGTGTATGGTATACGATGTACAGGCGGTTAATAATGTTAATAATACAGAGTTGGTACAATTTAGGGATATCTGTTAGGTATACATATGGATGTCATAATAAGTACGGAGGTATATATGCGAAGGTATGTGTATCAATGTACGTTATGTGTTGTTTTCAGGCCGTTCAAGCGGTCGAGGTTGTGCAAGGCAACCACTTTAAGAGTGGCCTAAGGGTGGTCGAAGTGAGCGATCAGAGAGGCCAGGCCACGGGGTTGCTAGAGGGGCTCATGGAAGGGGTCCCTGACGCGCATGAGATCAGACAATAGTGCACGTCGCACGTAGCACGTGTAGATTATTAGATGAGTGCGTGAAGTCTGGTAGATAGACTTGACAGATGACGATTTTTTTAACGATTGAAGTTTAATGTTTCAATTGTTGCCAATCATAACCTTAATGATACGTTCAGGATTTTAGCTGGAGGTGTTTTAGTGTCTATTGTTTAGGAGGGAACATTGAAGTTGAAGAAGTTGAAGAGGGACAGTTGAAAGTCGATTGGTTGGTTGGCTGGCTGGCTGGCTACTATTAGGTACTAGTTAGTTGGTTAGTTACTAGGTAAGTACTAGTGTAGTTGGCTTAGTTGATTAAGGTTACTTCTTGCGAATCTTGTTTCGGCGTTTCGTCAGAGCCACACTGATAGGCATGGCGGTACCTTCCCTTCGTTGACGAATGCGTACGTAGATGTACCTACCTCACTGCAAGTCGTACGAAGTATATTCATGATTGGCTCCAATCGCAGATTCCAATAGCACCTGGACCGCTGGGCGGCATAGCCATAAAAACGGCTCCCCTTATTTCCAAGGTTAGCTTAGCTAACTGAAATAAACTACGCTAGGCCAAACGCACGGACTAACACGGGGAAAGAAGTACATACCTACCCAGTATCCATTGTACCTTCACCTTGACAGGCAGTTGGCCTTAGCTGTGTCCGGATTGCCAAATCTGGAACAAGTCACGGAGGACTAGTGGTCCTACTTTCCCTCTAACTAACCGCTATCCGTCGCCAATAAAAAACGTATTGTACCTAGTAACATCGAGGTTGGATGCGGCCCGACATCTGATATAAAAGTTGACATCTGCGGGATTCCGATTATTTTTCATAGCCGCTTTTAGGATTGTTTGTGCAATGTAGTAATGTGTAAATTGCAAAGTGTAAGAAGTTAGAGATAGAGAAATGGCTGACGAAAACAAACGTTGCTACTGGTCCAAGTGGTCCAAGTATGGTATTGGCCCGGTGGAAAAGTCAGGAAACAATAGTGCATGAAATAGAATAGCAGGTGGTAAACAATCCAATAGTTCCCTAGGATACCTCTACTTCTACTTCTACTCCTGCTCCTACTGTACTACTACTACCTGCTACTATCATATCCGATATACTCTCCTCCGCCTATTGGGATTCCAATGGGATCCCAATATGAAGATACCGTACCACCTTAGGTGGGACTCTGAAGTTGACGTAGCCCGGTATTTACTTGCCGACCTCCTCGTTGCAATGCCAGATCAAGATCGCATGCTGTATTTCGTACAGCACGGGAGCGGGACCACGACCAAGATGATCCAAGATAATCCAAGATTTACCAATTACCTCCCTCGTAGGAACCACGTACGGACCAAGCAGATACTAGGTAATAAGTGCTCTATCTTAAGTAAGAATAACGTCCATCTCGCTAGGCAATATTTTAAAGTCCGGGTTAAATGTACTAATACGTAGTATGTAGCAGTGGCAGCATGTAGGTAAACGTGCCGAGGCAGGCGGCGGGAGATCTACGGAGGTGGCTCTCCAGGACATAAGAACGCGCGGGATGTCATGTATGGATCACGCGTATAGTAGATGCAAGCAGTTGCATATACATAGTACATATCCATACGTCAACTATAGTAAGGGGTTTATAGTAAGGGGATGCTTACCTAGCAGCCTAGTAGAGGGGAGTAGAGGGGTTACTCAGGGGGGTGAGCAGGGTGTCTTCAGGGGGTATTCGTATTGATTCACGCATGCATCAGAGCAGCTACCCCACATCCATCCGTGGATGTATTATCCCAAACACTTTTTACGCCGCCGTTCCTAACGTCCATAGGCGGTATTCATATCGTTCATGTTGTTTTTGTGTGTAGGGTCTAGGGTCTAGGGTCCAACACTTTCGCTAAACCTTCTTAGCTTCGACACGACGCATATTGGGATGAAAAGGAAAAAAGAACAAGGGTAATATATCATGATCGCTCTTTGGTATAGTAATGTTGTTCGTGTGTTGTCAAATCTAGCCTTTTTATCTCCATACTTGGGTACAGTAGCGGCAACCCGAAAAGTGAAAAAAGGTGGACCGAGTTGTGTTATAGAATGGACCCTCAGTCTTAATGGAAGTATTATTATCCCATACAGACAACCTAGTAAGTTCAAACTAGCCCAAGTAGAACATTCAGTTGGCCTAATTGGTTAAGTCGCGTGTGTAAGTCGAACGTGAGGTCTGATGGGCCGCTGTCAGTCAATCACCTGCTTCACGCAACCACTAGCCTCGAAATCGCAGACAACCACTTCATCCTATCTTGGTTTCTAGAAGAAAATTCATTCTATCACTTCTTGTCCCGGAGAATTGTTACAAGTTTCTGTTACTTGTCACAATTCCCGGAATCCTGTCCGACGCGTTGCATGTACCTGACATATCAGAACGTGGTGCTGTAAGTAAGAGAATATTTCTAAACATTAAATGACGTGTTTCCAGCCCCCAAATCCTCCGAGGGGTACAGCCCCTTGCCAACACCGGCGACGAACGGTGGAGCTCGGCGCGGCCTGGAGGGCCGAATGCGGTCGCCTTAACTGGCCGTTAACGTGGTCGCGATCACTCCGACCCCCTCGGCCTCTCTTTTCGGTTTAGTATCAATGCCCAATGACAGGAATTGGTGCTTTTGTACGACCGGTCAATTGGGCTCCGAAACTTCGCTACGGGTGTGGCCAACGTACCCAAGCGTGTCTCGCTCCCTCTCTCCTCATCTAGAGGTGAGGATACATTGGTACTCGTGATTATACGACTAGATTCTGGCGAGCCCGCGAAATACTTACTCGAATACTCAGTTGTAACCCTGCAATGCAGATGTATGGTAAAAAAACTAGATCACCCTGCATCTATGCGATGCGAGCACATCCGCTGTGGAGTATCTATCTGTGAACCCATTCTCCAGGCAGAGTCGGCAAAGGAGCCGTTCCAATCATTCACCCTTGTTTGACCTTGAATTCGATGGCGTTAAGGGGGACAACTCATAGTTTTGTCCAACCGTGGGTAACGAGGGGAATGTACTAACCACTGAGAAGGGGTCGTTGAAGCCTCGTTCGGGACTTCGAATAGACGGTGAGCCTGGAGAGGGCTTACATTCGCAGGAGTCGCTATGGTCCGCTCAAAGGGTTCAACGAATCCCAGCTCTCTTGTAGAGACGAGAAGCCGGGTAAGTTACACAGAGCCGAAGAGGAAGTTTTCGACGGCGAATCAGATGCTAGTGCCCAGACAAGCGTCACATACCCTTTCTGGCTCCCTTGGGTCTTAGAGAATGTCTTAAAGAACTATTCTGTACGTATCCTCCGGATAGAACTAAGACACATCCCGCTGCGGCGACTTCTTTGGCTCTAGCCCCCAACCAATGAGCTGGCGATGCAGGGCTTCAAGAGGCTGTTAACAAAACAGGAACACATGGCTGATCTTCTCTCCCTGGAGTCCAACGCTCTTGTGGGTGGGCTCAGATGCATGCTACTGCATCTAGGGGGGAGGGGGGACCTTGTGCTCCCCACGCCCCCCATGGGTGTCCCACCTCTATAAGAAACGAAGGTGGGTAGCGATGGATGGGATAGTGTCTCGGAGACTACGGAGTATCATTGGGCTAGAGGAGTAAGGAGGCCATTTGCTTACTTTTGACTATGGGAATGCGCATATAATTTCTTGCACATGATTTGGACATAGTGTGGCCGGAATTATCATTCTTGGTGGAATTTTTCCATGCCGTTGAATGGCTAGGAGCCTCGTGATTGGCCGCTTGAAACCAAATTCAACGTCAAATCTCTCCTCCTGTAGAGGTAATGTTATATGCCAAAGCTGCATATGTCAAGCAACAACCGAGGTCTATCTGATAGTTAGATCAACAACTCTCTCTAAATCGGCGTGAACGGAACGGGCCGTGGAAAATTAGGCCAAGCGCCTATTATATCCTGGGAAAGGATTTCTCATGACAATACCTGGCCGCATTGTCTGGCCTTGTTGACCCAGGGGTCCGCGTATTCTATGTAGCATGGTAATAGACGCAAACAATAATGTTTAGTAGACATAAACATCGCTTGAACTTTATACCGAAGCCTGCTTACGATTTCAGCCATCCCTTACCGCCGAGAGACAATTTTTACCTTGTTATGACACTGGTAGACTTTAGTTAAGACAACACACAACGCTATTGTTCCAATATCACCTCATGTCTTATGATATACGAAAATTAGCAAATAGTGCTATAATTCAAGCTGTGGCCATACCTTGTCGGTGATGAACGAAGCAAACATCCTGCATGTGTGGAGTCATGCTATGGGTTAAATATGCCATCACTATGATCATCGGGTCGTTACCGTGTCATATAATGTAAGGTTGGTTATATAGGTAGATAAGAATTAGGTTAACTATTTGACCACGGATTTTTATCAATTGTTGTTCTCGTATATATCCCGTTGCTATTAATAGCATGACAAATACCGTGTTATAGGTATTTCATTAGCTTTCTTAAGACAACGTCAGAGCATAGTTGAAAAACCTGAATTGGTTCTCTAGAGGCATGGATTTTGTTACGAGGAATTCACGTTACACTTACCATGTTCTAGGAATTGCAGATGTTCGATGAGCCCCATAGAAGTGGTTTGTACTTTAGCCATGCTTGGATAGCGGCATGAACCGGTACCGAGGACTAGATGCGGCCATGATCGTAGCCACTCCCTTCAAGGTGATGAATTGGGAAAGGTTAGGGCTGTTTTCGATCCCCCAGAGTTCCTAGGCACGCATCTTGCACAAGCCGGGGGCGAAATCGTGCAGGTGGGCCTAGGCCAAAAGTGCATTGCCACGTCGCTGGTCTAACTAACCCCCCGTTGAAGATCTTGAGTTTACCAGACTCGCGTAATAACCGGAGTGGGAAGTTGTCTATATGTGACTTGGTATAGTTTCACGTGAATTAAATGGCGTCGTGATATCGTGGGATACAGAATTGCTCCTTGGGGGGCTTACATATAGGTCATATAGGTGTATGTAGGCATCTCAGTCTTGGCTAAGCGGCCGCAGGAAGGTAGCCTAGCCCCTTCGACCCAAAAAAAAAGTTGTTACTGTCGACAAAGTCGTCATAGTAACCCAACCCCCCTGTACAAACGATGTGTTGTCTTTTCCTGGAAAGGATTAGAAATTCCCGTAACTGATGTGACGGGTATATCGGATGGTTAGGAAGAGAAGCTTGAACAACCTATAGTGGATGTTGGCTGCAAGTGCTGCCCAGAGTGCGTCAGGACGATATCTTCTTTCCCGATGTGGCTTGATGATGAGCTGGACAGTTCGAAAAACGTAGTCTATGGAAACCCAATCAAACAAAATCAGGCGAGAAGCGGCAACAAAAGGGAGTGGCAAAGCAATCAAAAACTGCTAGTCGATAAACCACGCAATATGGGGACTTGTCTAAGCCTAAACAAAGAAATCATCGTTGGCTGCTATAGATGCAGGATATAGTCTCGGAGTTTTGCGGCGAGTGATTGGGCATCTGTTTAAGGTAATCACCCGAGACGTGGCAAGGGACGAAACACAGTCCCCTGTTCCAGTGATTAAGAATACATGCTCGTCCTAAGAGGCAAGTTGCCTCACGAGACAGGGGGGAGTGAGAGACCTACCCGCGGCTAGCCAGATGGCTTGCATAGGCAGTCAGTGGGGATGGGCCACATCCTGGTTGCAGACGGGAAAGGATCAAACTCTGCGTGCAACGGGGTGTAGTAACAGGGTGTCAAATTCGAGGCTGATGGCTTAATGTACCAAGGATAACAACTGCGGACCGCTCAGAGACGTTGGAAAATCGACCCAATAGAGAACAGCATAGAGAAAGAGGGGCCGCCATCTATCATTCTCGAATCAAGTAGCTGGTAAACTACTCATCAGTCAGGGTACTCGTAGGCTGTATCCAGAGTGGGGAAGTTGAGCCGGTGGAAATGGGAAGTAACTAGAGTCAACGTGGCATCCGTCTAGCATTCTAGGAAACATGTTGGACGGACTGGTAGCGAAATGGACATGCAACCCAAATTAGCAGACAGGCTGAGTTGTCAATGACCAATCTTTGGCGGTTGTTTGTGATAACTCTGGGCATAATGTTGACGAATATGTAGTGAAAGGTTGCGGCCAAACGCAAGTCGAGAACGGATGCCGGGTTGGGATGTCCAGAGGGAAACCCAAGACGTGGAAAAAAAGTATAAGTATTTCCCGTTTTCCCTAATTGATGTCACTCGGGTTTCGTGGTGGAGTAATTCGAACCAAGATATCAAAAAAATCTAACTATACGAACATAAATAGGGGGGAGCATCAACCCGAGCCCACCTTGACCACTAATACGGAGACCCTTGTTGAAATATAGAGGTAGAAACTGTCTGACAAGCCTGTGTTCCCCTTCGACTAAGCTAATTGGTGGGCATGTAGGCCAAGATTCTTACTCAGATCGGCTCTTCTAAGCGGTAACGATGTGCTATTTCGAACAAACGCGATGGATGTGCGGGTATTGGCGATGGGGCCACTTCCGTCAACAATGTACGAAGGAGTATCGAACCGGAGAGACTTGCGGACTAAAGCTGGTGTACTCTACAACTCAAGAGCAGGACAATTGCAAACTTTGCAAGGACATCGAGAAGAAACAACGAAAGTATACCAAACTCCACAACGACATCCTACGGTGGGAACGAGAAGGGAACCGAACCGCAACGATCGAGAAAGCCCAAAGGGATATAGGAGAAGTCGACGAGGCGATCCAAACTATGCTCCAACAACACCATAACAGGCAATACTCGGTGGTATAGGGATTGTGTGTTCAGCGGAATAACTCGAAGAGGAGGGTCAACACGACTGCATAAGATCAGTAGATTTCTTTTGTCATGGGTCTATGGGGACAACCGAGAAAGGCGGGAGAGGTTCATCTCAAAATACGGAACGGGCATCTCAAGGGAAGACGTGTCCTCTGGATTAGCATTACTGATGCTGGAAAGCCGGTCTTTTGTACGTTGTACTGGATGCGAATTGTTTGAACTAAATGTACTAGAGAGATCTTTTGTGATTCCTAAACTTCGGTACTCGGTCCGGGTTTAGAAGGATTTTATGCGTGACCGATGCTCGGAAGGGATGGCCTCATTAGGTCCTGTCTTTCGTGTATCCGTTCTTACGATGAATGATTGAACCCTCGGCCAGACGATCGATAGGGACATCTTGAATGAATGATGAATTATGAATAATGAACAGGAAAATATTCTAGCGAGGCAATTGAACTAAGCAGTAGGATTATAGCCAGTCACATTCATCTTAGCGGGCGTAATGGAAATATGGGCAATACTGGATAGGGGTGGTCTCAACCAACTAGTAGTTCCTTAGTCACGCGGGTGCTTCAATAGGAAGATACGGTGAATTGGGGTTAAATAATAGGTCAGATTATTCTTGTGGTATTCTCAACGGTAGGTGGATTTTGACCAGCTACTCTTAACCCTAAGTGAGTGGATAGCAGACCGGGGATACATATTAGGGGGGGGTGGTGTTGTTTGCGGCCCTTCCCGGATTCCCCGCTCACTGGCTAGATCCGACGCACAGACTCCCGTTTAGAATTCTAGAATGTCTATCGTGAAGTTCTTCGGAGTGCTCGATTCTTCCCACGATACCGAAGCCGGACGAGAATCAGCTTGATATGGTTAAATTTTTATAGAAATGCGTACCGGTCAGGCGGGACTCTTATAGAACACCCACTTTATAGCTGGGCACGTGTCTGATGTTCGACGGGGTTGCTCCTCTCGGACACCCGAAATCGTCACCTGATTGGCCAAAATGATGCTGGTAAAACGCAGGGAAGCGGATAGACAATGGTTATATTAACTTAATTTAGTATATGCATCTCGGTCTCCATTGCGTACTCCAAGATTGGAATAGAACAAGACCCGCGGTGAACCTTTGCCAGGTCCGGAAAAATCTAGAAAACTCATAGCCAAGTTGAAACTGGCTCTAGGCTAGTCATATTCAGATACTACCTGGAGAAGGTAGTTAAAACGCCACTTAGCGAACTGGCGTCATTGTTTCATTAGTGCAGCTGTTTCTCACGTCCTTGCTGCGGTTATATCTGCAAATGTGCCCACAAGGGGGCCGCCTGCTTCATCCTTGATAATGGGAAGGTTGCCTTGTAACTCGACGGTATCATCTTCGCTTAGTAGCCATTCCACGGCACCAGGTCCACCATCTGCCGAATTCATTTCTCCTTCCGTTGAAAGTTTCGCTAGAATATTTTGATAACGGGCCATGCGAGCTTCTTGTCCTGAAAATAGGGCCGGCTGAGTCCTTTGAGACTCTTGTGGGGTGATCTCGAATACATCGACGAGATTGCTACGAAAATGATTAGTACTCGTGATAGGACAGAATATGCGAAATTGATATCAATGAAGAATCGTACTTGGAGGTTCGCGCTACTACTCTTTGCAGGGCTTCGACCTCTCGCTGAGATTCGAGCGGGTCGGCTTGAGAGTTCATGTTATGTTCGCCAAAACTTCCATATTGAAGATTATTCGGATCGTCAAAGAGAAGTCGGGATACATCGTCCTGTTTAGATTAGTCAATATCGAATGTAATATCCGGCGTCGGTGGGTAGTTGTAGGGATGGAGCGCATACTTCATCGTACGAGTCGCGACGTCGGCTGCCGAGGCAGGAGGCGCAAATGCCCATTTTGAATGGAATAAATGAATTGTGGAAGGGGAATAGAAGAAAAGAGGAAATGGGACATTTGCCCTTTTTGTAGGACTAGCAGAATGAAAACATAAAAGATTGTATAATCTGCCTGGTGTCCCGGGCGAGAGTTAGAAACTTTGAGGCACTTGTCGCAAAAAGAAGTTGACGTTGGAAGAATTTCGGAAATGTCGCCGTCCATGCGCGACACGGGATGTACGAAGTACCTATTACTTAGTAAGGTACAATAGGTACATAGTACATTGACATTGCACCTTCCACTTCGCTTTCCACTCCTTCTAGAAGCCCGTGCACAGACACACTTATGTAATCAAAACTTTAAGCAATGACGACATGTATTGTACCTTCCCCTTTTCGCACCTCAAGGCTTACCAGGTGCTCTTTCCGAGTTCTTATTTTAGTTCATCAAAGTTCACATTCATGGCCCTATTAGTACCTAATTTCGCATCATTTTGCACTTTTTATTTTTTATTTTTTTACTCCTTACAACTTCAAATCTTCTCGACAGTGTCTCCATCATTTCACTCATTTCTACATATCCATGATCATATATCGATCTTATATCACTCTTGCAATAGAGAAATCTGTTTCTAGCAAATATGATGTCATTAATTTACCACGAAACCCCTACATTGTATCAATGTCCCATTAAACAACGCCGTACCATACTAGAAACTTCCGCGACGTCATCTTTCGTACTTTTCTGACTTCCCATGATATACAGCACATTCCCTAGAACTCGGCTATGGACGTTCCACATGGCTTCCTTGTCACCATTGAGTAGAGCTTGCTGCAGCTTTAGTGCGGCATTGCTTTTGTAGCCTAAGCCATCTGTAGCGTTCATGTGGATCGCAAGAACACTTCCCAAGGCCCAGGTTCCGACCACGAGTTGTGTTTGATTCGAGATCCAATGCAACAGGCTCCAAGGCCAGATGGACCACACCTCAGATTTCGCGGTGCTGGATTGGTCACTCAAGCATCCTGACCAGTCACTTTCTTTCGCCCAACCCCACTCATCTTGCTTTTCCATCGTCTGCATTTGTCGTACCGATTCCAAGGCAACTTGGCAACCGATTGGGTGGGCCGTATAACTGTGTCCGTGAAGTAAGGCATCCGCCTTATCATCACTTTCGAAGATTCGAAAAATGCTATCAGATGCTAACGTGGTGCTTAATGGTACCAGGCCGCCGGTCAAGAGCTTAGCATGGACAGAAACGTCGGCATCGCTTTTGAGGAAAGAGGACGCAGTAAATCTACCAAGACGATACAGCCCAGTAAATACTTCGTCAAAAATGACTGGAAGACCAGTCCAACATGTAGTATCCGAGCTGCTAATCTCTGAACTTGAGCCGAAGAAATTCTCTGAGCGGCGGACTACGTTGACAAGCGCACGCTGGAATAGGGGATCCCTATATTCAAATTAGCCCCCACGCTTTTGAAAGAAGTATGTGCTGTAAGATTGCTTCTTACACTAGCTGCATGCCTCCGGCTCCGATCACGACTGGCTCCATGAGCAAGGCACCGAACTTTCGACCGTCTCCAAGATGGCGTAACAGCACTTTTTTGATATAACTCTCATACACTTTTTGTTCGTATCTTGATTCGCGCGAATCGATATCGAACACGTCGTATAAGCTGGTAAACACCTTGTTGTCTCCAAGATCGGCCTTTAGCGTATCGGGCACTTCGACGACCCACTGACCACGAATGCACTTAATGTTTGGATAGTCAAACCAGATACCTTTTCCGTTATACCATTCGATGTTCTCATTGTAAGTACTCGGCTCAGAGCAATCCATCGCTCCAATGGTGTCGCCATGATACCCTCCTTTTAACCCGATGATTCCAATATCGTCGCTTGCAGCCCAGCCGTATCGAAGTCGAGCTGCCCGCAATGCCATTTTCACTGCTACTTCTACGCCTGTGCTACCGTTATCCGAGAAGAACACGCGTGTGAGCCGTGGGTTCTTAACACCGGACAAGAGAGTCTCCGCCAGCGCTAAGGCGGGTTCGTGAACTGCCCCAGCAAACATCACATGACCGTAACGACCTGCTGCGTACGCTGAGGCCATTGTGAGCGAATGGTTACCGTGTCCAAGCCCCTGAGTCCACCACGACGCCGAGCCGTCAAAGGAAGGTTGCAGCATGAGGTCGTTCTGCTTGGCTTGCCCTTTTCCACTCGATACAAGTGTCTGGAAGAAGTCACCTCGAGCTCCGTCAATTACGGCAATACTGTCTGAAGAGATGAGCTTGTGTTGGGTGAACGGATACCATATTTTTTTATAAGCTTCGTCAGACATGGACTGAAGTCTTTCGATACGCGCTTCGTGTTTGCGATCTAAATGGTCGAGAATCTTACGAGCAGCCGAGCTTTCGCTTTTCTCCTTGTAGTACTGTAACATTACCTTTGCATCCGCATTCCCATCACTCGCCTTGCACGGAGGCCTTGGTAAAGATACCACAGGAATGCCGTGAGGAGCGAAGTAATCTCGTAGGTATTTCTCATTGTCATATTTGCTGTCCTGAAACACGAGGATAGTCTCAATATCATACCCCCGGAGCTTCAGGGATTCGAAAGCGGATATCGTAAGTGAGATGCCTCCGAGCTTCGAATCGGCGATTAACACGACAGGGCATCTCAATACAGTGTACAGGTCTGCCTGGGTAGTGCCTGACGGTCCAGGAGAATGAACGCCACCAGCCGTTTCTATGAATAGCCAGCCGGGACCACGAGTCGCCTTTCGAGAGGCGAATTGATATATTTTAGAGAGGAGTTCTTTATCCGGGGGTACCGACTTTATAATTGGATAGTAAGTTACGGAAAATTCTAACGGTTTAGGTGTCGCAATACTCTACCTTGCCTTTCGCCGCAGCGTGCGGACTCATCGCAAGATCATATTGTAATAATGTCGAGCGATCCACCCCGGGAGCATATTTTTGAATATGCCTAGATTTACGTCAATATCTCATCACCCAACATTTTACTGCTAACTCCTACTCCACAGATCAGTAAAATAATCAAGTCATTAAAATAATCAAGAGCCCACCCACACCGATCGTCGACCTCATCTTCCGGACCCGTCGATACGGGTTTTAAGAACGCTGTCTGTTCTTTTCCCCATATACCATTCGCAGTCCTACAGAGAATCGTCGTAAAGACCGTTTTGCCGACATCAGTATTGGCACCATATACTTGAAAGACGCGAAGCGAGCGCCAAAGCAAGGGGTGGGTTGGCGCCATTTACGCTGTGCCAGGGTTTATAGATTTATGAGCCCCCAGTGATTAACCAGTGCAAACTACAACGTACAGAGTAGTGGGTGGGTTCTAGATATATTATTACTATTACGTGCTGGATAATGTGCCATTTAAGCCGGAGCTCGATCGATCTATACCCCACTAACTTGCAGCCCAGGACCGCCTTAGCACATCCTACACAGGAACCGAAATTACCACCTTAGCGCTAGGAGTCGAGCATCGATCAGCGCCTGGTGAGAAAATTTAGACGATCGTCATGTCACAGAGACTTTTTTTTCTCACGACCTATCCAAGTTTCTATTCAGACCGAAAGCGATGCCGGAATCACGACGACGACTAGATGATACCCTTGGGGCCCTTTTAGCACGCCGAAAGTCCCACGGCAGGCTCAGGAGATTGAATAATGCTCCACCTAATTCCGTTGACTTCTCATCAAACGGCTACCTATCAATGTCAACAAATCCGATAGTCCAGAAATCCTTGTTGTCACGGCTAGAAGCCGAACTCGCAACCTCCGAGAATAATAACGCATTACGCCGCCCCTCGATTCTTGGCTCGGGAGGCTCTCGTCTTCTTGATGGAAACTCGTCGTTTGCTGAAAATCTGGAAGCAAAAATATCCGCTTTTCACAATGCAGAAGCTGCGCTTTTATTTACATCGGCTTTTGATGCTAATATGGGACTTCTCTCTTGTGTACCCCAACCCGGAGATGTGATTGTCTATGATGAATTGATACATGCAAGTGTCCATGATGGGATGCGCATGAGCCGAGTCACAAAAAGAATTCCATTCTCACATGATTCTATTTCAGAGACTCATCAATGGCGCAGTTCCAGCGAAATCGGTGGCCAAGTAAACCATCAGACCAAGAAACAAGGGCTTGATGATGTTCTTAGGCAACTATCGAAAGACAAGAACATCCTGAGCTGTAAGGCGAACGTCTTTATCTGTATAGAGGGACTTTACAGCATGGATGGTGATGTTCCACGTTTAAAGGATATTGTCGAGAACGTCGATCGGTATTTGCCATCTGGCAACGGCTACATCATAGTCGACGAAGCGCACTCGGTCGGCATATTTGGCGAAAAGGGTCGCGGATTGGTGTGTCAAGAAGGATTGGAAAACCGGGTATGGGCGAGAGTTCTTGGTTTTGGAAAGGCAATGGGTTGTGCTGGAGGTATGTGTCGTGCAATTATCAGCAACATTGCTAGCGCATGGATGTTTACGCTCCAATCGATTCGCTACCGTTGTCCCGAAAGCCGAGGAGTCAGTTTTAATGTGTTTTGAACTAGGCGCCATTCTCTGTTCGTCCGTCACCCGAGAATACTTGATAAACTATGCTAGGAGTCTTGTCTACACGACCTCAATGACTTTTACCTCATTGAACAGTATAGATGTAGTCTACGACTACCTTATTAGTGGGCAATCCGAGCCACTACGACAGCACCTAGAGGAGCTTGTTAGCCATACTTATCATCAGCTTTGTGCGCTTTGCGCTCGGTTGCGCCCAGGCCGCCATGTCCTTTACATTGAGAAAGGTCCTTCCAAATCACCTGTCATACCGATTTTCACGACCCAGCCTCGGAGTCTTGCTGCACATTGCCAAGCATCCGGCTTCATGATACGAGCTATTGTAGTTCCCACCGTTCCCCCTGGTAGTGAAAGAGTGAGGATTTGTTTACACTCTACCAACACACTTGAACAGGTTAAAGGACTGTGCGGCGCTATTGAGACATGGGTTCAGGATCGGATCGTCGCGGAAAAATCTCAAGAGAATGAAAAATATGGCGAAGGTACCATTGAAGGGACAGATATTTTCAGCAGACAAGATAAGCCACGGCTCTAATGCTCGTGATCTAAAATCGAAGCCCTCTAAACTATATGTGTATGGTCCAAGTGTGAGCTTTTACGGGCTACAGCCAGTTACAGGGGGCGGAGACTTGTCGAAACTCTTCATGGGACCTAATCCCCACCGATCGAACATCTCTTTATCCTCATCATAACCATTGCATTCTGTCGTCAACATCTTTTCTCCAGTAAAGATGGCGTTGGCGCCGGCCATGAAGCAAAGAGCCTGTTTTTCTTCTGACATGGTTTTCCTGCCGGCGGCGATTCGGACGATAGTGGCAGGCATGATGATGCGAGCGGTGGCAATCGTGCGAAGCACTATGGCATCCGATATTAGCAATATATACCTATCAATCAATCGAAGGCTTCCAAAACAAGAGCAAAATAACCAAAGCACATGGCGGGTATGAGGCACTTACTGCTTGTGAACTCGATAGGTTCTCGATCTCCAAGGGGAGTTCCCTTGATAGGTACCAACGCATTCACCGGGAAGCTCTCGGGATGCTTCGGTAGAGTCGACACGGTATGCAACAAACCAACACGATCCTTGCTCGTCTCGCCCAGACCTAAAATGCCACCGGAGCACACGTTGATACCGGCATCACGCACGTGTCCTAGAGTCTGCAGGCGCTCGTCATAGGTGCGCGTCGAAATGACAGAGGGGTAGAACTCGCGACTTGTGTCTACATTGTGGTTATAAGCCGTCAGGCCAGCAGCAGCTAGCTCCTTGGCCTGCTCGCCGTCGATCATGCCTAGAGTGACGCAGGCCTCCATGCCCAAGGCCCGCACACCTTTGATCATCTCAGCGATATTGCGTAAGCTGTTCTTGCGCCCCCGCATGTCACGCCACGCGGCGCCCATGCAGAACCGCGTGCTCCCTTTCGCGGCGGCCTGGCGCGCTGCTTCGAGAACCGACTCGACGGATTCGACTTTCTTGGCCTGGAGGCCTGTGCCTTTTTGGTACCGTGTCGCTTGCGCGCAGTATGAGCAGTCCTCTGTGCAGCCGCCGGTCTTGAGGCATGGGGATTAATGAGTCATGAGGATCGGTGGAGAAGGGAGAGAGGGAGAGGGGCTTACTTTGATGTTCATGAGGGTACAGAGCTGGACTTCAGCTGGATCGTGGAAGCGTCGGTGCACTAGACTCTATAATGGCTAATGTTGTCAGTCAAGTCCAGCTCCATGGTTAATCGTCTTGGTAATTATAGAGTAAAACCATTTGTGAGGCGCCCTTACGGCTTGGTGCACCAGGTCCATCAACGGATGATGATAAATCACCGATATTTCATCTCTAGTCCAATTGTTTCTCGACTGAGTGGCAGAGACGGCATCGCGGAGGACGTTCTTCGGAGTCGGGGCGGGAGCGGGAGCAGGAGCTTCGTGTATAGCAGGGTTGGGAGTGGTAATGGGGAACGGGGGATGATCGGGTGGCTGCGGTTGGATTGCGGCAGCGGTAGCAGGTGATGGGCGAGATGACGCCGTGTTAAACAATCGAAGTTGGTTGCATCGAGCAGGCCGGACTAGCGGCTCCGCAAGTCGACGAACAACCAGGCGCGCGGGTTTCATGATCTAATCAAACACAGCGCAGATAGAAATCTCGTCGACTCACAGAAGAGACCCAGAACCAGAGTAGAAGTTCAACAGGTTCGGCACAGACGAAGTAGGCAACTAGCTATTTCCACTCCCGTTCCCCCAGCCCCCCACGTCTTCAACGGAAATAGTGTTCCCCCCCTACATCCTCAATGATTTTTCTGTTGGTGGGGAGGTGGGTTTCGACCGCGCGAGGGGAAAGATCTCAGAGCCAGCGATCGCCCATCAGCGGCAGCGTATGCCTACCTAGGTACCTAAAACCAATAGGTACTGCAATAGTGGTATTTCCCAGCGAGCCAAGTCGCTCACTTAGCCGGCACTAGGTTAGAGGGATCGGTCCACACCAGGTCCCCGCTACAGTGCATTTAGCCACTCAAGATCGCTTCCTTCCAACCTAACAGCTCTGATTCGCTGCGTATTACCTACCGATGGCGGTATCGCTCCAGCATTACGAATGTGTGTCATGGCTTGCTACCTCGGCGATGACACATTTTATTCCTGACTTGAGGAAATTGATATATTGGCGCCGAAAATCCTCTGGTGCAGAATTATGTTTTGGCCGGATCTAGAAAGGTAATATGGATACGGGATCAGTTCGAAATCTGTCGCCGCCCCATAGTAGGCGACGTTCTATTTACTACTACGTATTCAGTTATGAGAAAATCTCGCATAGAATGGCGCCTATAATAACTCGGCCTCTCTCGATACCGCAATAATATCAACCTCATCTAATAAGATATTTGGCCCTAAGTACCGGTACCTACTAGTATCTATACTAAGGACGTTTCTAACCTACCAACTTGTAGATCGTCTGGTTTTGGTAATTCGACATTATTGCCCATTAAATCTCCGTCACTCTTATAAGAACTTCGATCGGCCTTCTTGCTGAATGTTCAAAGTGAAATATCTCACAGATACACGCATAGGGCACTGGTTCAAGTTCAAGAATTAGGATGCGCTATCACAAAGTGCCGACTTGAAGAGAGCAAGATTGCACTTTGACGGATGATGACGATGACGATGATATTGTTTACGTCCCGTAGGACGTGTTGCTATCTATTAACTACACGTCGTGTCCGCCTGTGACACATGGAAAGAGACGCTTGGAGCACTCCCCTTAAGGGGGAACAGAGCCAAGGTGCCGCGTGACGAAAGAAATAAATCAAAAACGAGGGTGCGTAGTTTGATGACCGGGGCGTTGAGAGGTATACTCAGTCTCTTGTGAACAAATTAAAAGTGATTTGATATTGCATATGGGTGTTTGTATGACTAGGTAAATAGGCGGAAAATACAGGTACATCCACTTGAATTCGATCTGTGTTGAGGAGTTTGGAGAGCGCATCCAAAAGGTGAAGTCCCAATCCAAGCACCACAGTTGTATTAAAGATAGAGTGTGCTTAAGAAAGAGCTAGAAGGTAATTCAGCTTGATCAGTTCTTAACGACCTCAATGGTGGTCCTAAGACCCGAAGTGGAGATTGACTACTATACTCTTGCCAACTATCCGTTGCTAACGCACTTGCCATGGTTCCAGCGAAGGCTACAGGCGCCATAGGTGGACATATAATCGAGGAAACAACTGTCATGGCGAGGAAAGTCGTAAATATTCTATAGCCCATCTCCGATTGTTTCTGCATCCTTTCTCGATCGGATGGAGCGGTATTGAGATTTCGGACATCATGCAGAGTTATTTCGGGAGGTAGTCTGACGAAATTCAACCACGCGTAGCAACTGCCCTCATCCATGTGACCCTTGATGATCAACTTCCCAATAGACTTATGTATAGCCATGCGGTCAAGAATGGCCATTGTCCTCTTGGCTGGAATGAGGAGATGGAAGACTACAGCATTCGCTTCATTTTTCGGCATAGTAGCTCGTAGGGTTCGCCGGTTAGCCCACATTAGTCGGAAAATGGCCTCTATATCAGAACTCATGCCAGCAAAGCACGGTGGAAGGGGCCTGTCACGAACTTTCTGCTTGAATACAACGTCGGCGCTGGTTGTAGGGTTATATATATAGAATGCGTGACCTTTTCCACCGCCGTAATCGTCAATTTCCGTCCTCAAGAAATTATAGATGTGATCCCCAAAGCCTGTGGTCTGCCAGCCCTGGACCATAGCCGTCGTCTGGGCGCCAAGTTCGTCTCGGATATCCTCAAGTTATAAATTTAATGTCCTCAGTTCGTCTGCGGTCTTAGCAAGTAGAATTGCACCGACAATTAAGCTGGAGGTAAAGGCAGCTGTGAACTGGGGACCTGCGTTGAAAGCATTTGATGGTATCTCAACCGTCCTTCCCAAGAATGTGATTCGGTGTCACACGGGGACTGGATGCCAAGATACAGTTGGCAGCCAGGTCGCATACAGGTCAGGCAGGAATCCTGCAAAGAGGTTATCATCACTTA